>JBCAUA010827629.1:0-14370 GCA_038406235.1 Peronia verruculata
ATAGATAGATAGATAGATAGATAGATAGATAGATAGATAGATAGATAGATAGATAGATAGATAGATAGATAGTAGGTCAGCTGTGGTTCTACTTAAAGAATGCTATTTATAAAAGGGGATTTTTTTCTTCTTATATTTGGATTAGTACAGCATCCAAGATACACTTCGTAGTGGTTTTCCGTGGCAACAATTCGATACTTACATAGAACGTAACGAGCTGCGATGGTAGTACCTACTCCGAAAACCTCCTGCAAATCAAACAAGAAAATCAACAGTGAATATTCGGGATTTCTTGGTGATCATGTATAACACTATACAAATACTGCGCTTGACGCTTCAGACAGATAGTACCAAATAAAGATACAACATGGACAAATCTATTTCCTTTCGGTCTGGAGTACATAATCATAGCAAGGCCCGAATTAATATATATATATATAGGAATTTTATTTATCGCTGTGCATACATGCGTTTTTGGAGAAATATGTGTACATTTACACTATATCTGTCTTCATTTACATTGTCAATACAATAGTCAGGCTAGGAGTGAATCTACGGCCTTCGTGGAAGCTGTCAGTCAACCTGACACAGCTCGGCGACTTAAGTTGTGTATAGCAACGCGTGCACACCTCTGGATGATTATTAAACTGAATGTTATTCAAAGAAAACGTGTTTGGCATTTTGAACGCGCGCGTCGGTCTATAGAGCGCACATGTTGGATCAAACACTCTTACGAGTTCACTGTTCCATTATTGTTGCCTTTTAGAAAAATATCAGACATAGTAAGCTTTCGTTGGCTTTATATAAGCAGAAACACACATCTTTATGCAACAATGTTGCCAAATTTCATATGGACACATTCAGTAGTTTTCGAGTCCATACGCCTTTTAGGGGGTTTTCTTGCAGATTTGTAGTATACAAAAAGAAAACCCACGGCCTCCGTTGGAGATTTTTAAAAACATATACAGCACAGCGACTTACAGTGTGTGGCAAGCATGCGTTCCTATACTGATATTTTGTTTGATTAAACTGAATGTTATTCAAAGAAAACCTGTTTTGAACGCTTTATTATTCTCGAACGTACAATTCGGATCAAGATCAACCACGCTCGCGAGTTTATTATTCAATTTGCAGAATAACGTCAAAGATAACAAGCCTTTTTTTCGGGGTTGTGTACATAGAAACACAGATCCATGTGCAACAATGTTGTGTGCCAAATTTCAGATGAATCCGTTCAGCAGTTTTCCAGTCTATAAGTTGAAATTTTATTTTATAGATGTGTTATATAGATATTGAAACGGGTATGATAAAATAATTTTGTCTAAGACCTGCATTTCAAATTTAAAGTGAAACTCACATGGAATCCCAAGCAATTTTCAAATTCTTGAATAAACAAGTGTGTGGAATTCTTCTTGGAGATACAAATAAAAATGCATGAACGAATGAATAAATAAATGGATGAATACTCACTTCATCTTCATAAGTGCGATCCAGGATCACGGCTGTACTTTGGGGAGGGTTGAGATCGATAGAGACCACCACCTCTCCGCCAGGAGAGACCACAGCCAGCTGCTTACCCCCTCCATCTCCATAAACAGGGTCAATAACGTCATCCACAGCCACAGGTGACATGACCGTCTGGCACGGTGTGGTAGCTGCGGAGAAATAAAGTAGTATAGTATTTTAAAAACGACATCATGGTGTACCAAGAAATAGAATCCGTGCTTATGCGATGTCCTTGGCATCCCATACTAAGATCCCATCACCAACTTGGAAGTCCGGATTTAGAGTACAGAAAACGATTGGATCATACAGAGACCTGTCTCTGACAAAGGCAATAAGGAATATGTGGAGATACAGTTATGCATGGTGCCTTTGGCCAGTTGGTTGGGCCGTCAGACTCGGGATCTAAAGGTACCCGGTTTTGAATCCGGACTATCCCAACTTTTTTTTTTCTAGTGAAAGACAATTGACGCCCACTTTATGACCCCACCCAGGTTAACATGGGTACCCGACTATAGAAAGTGAATGATGTTGTAAGGCCGATAAGGTTTTCGAGCGCTCAAAGGCAGACACCTTGTATGTTTCTTAGGTATCTGAGAAAGTCTCTGAGTGTCTTCATTGGGTCTGTAGATGCGGTCATACATTGCAAAGTCCCTATACACTATACGCTGTACGTGCTCAATGCTATAGAAATGACCTCATTATCATAATCAAGATCACCAGGCTTTGCTAAAATCATTGGGCAGTGTGAGGAGGCACAAAAAGAGATTGGGAGGGGGGCGGTCTCAGGAAATGGGCTGGCCTCATGTCTGTCAAGGTTTTTAGAGTCTGAGAGCTGGGAAGAAAGGAGGAAGAATCAACGGAGATTGAAACAGCTGACGCAAGAGCAGATCAAATTTCTTCCGGAATTCAAGGCAGCGAGAATAATTCATTGCACTTCCCTATGAGACCTGACACGATCAAACCAGGCGCTCGTCAAACGGAGGCGACCGGAGAAATCACGTGTTTTACAACTGAGAATGAATTTTCAATGTACTTTATTTTCTTCACAGAACCCTTCTACATCAATCTAAAAGTGCACTTCAGAGTTACATTTGCAGAGATAGATTGAGTAAAAGCCCCAAAAGTTGTGTTTTAGTGACAGGGTCTAACAAAGATTAACGAAAGTGATTGGCCACATTCTCGTTAAATCCAGCAGCAGCAACAGGCCATCAGCATCGCCTTTAATTGCCAATATGTTGATCGCTACTTCAGGTAGAACAAAATTCTTTATCATACACAGAAAGAAAAATGACTGCAGTATCTCATATTATCGCAAAGGGGAGTCATGGTGGATGCTCTGAATTTTGTATCAATAAGAAAATAAAATAGTCATTTATGAACGGTGTTCTCTGAAATAAGCATGCCAAGCTGGCATTTCACCCGTCTTCATTTCTCTGAAACACTGTCCAGGTGGCTTCAACACGCACTCGGCTAGGTTTCATTTCATAGAGGTGAATAAGAGATCCCCCATGCGATAGCGATGGAGCTCTTCAGAACACTATTCTAAAAAAAGCATTACGTTAGGTCACCGAAAAGATGGACAATGGGTGGACAGGTCCCCTCTATATGCCGTTACAACTGAGACAATTTCATACAGGTATGCCCAGTAAAGGCTATCCTAGACCATGTAGCGAGGAGGAATAGGTAGTGGAAATGAGACATGAATTTGAATAAGTTTTAGTTATGTTTGCCAGCTTACAGGTCGTGCTGCCTCCAGGTCCACTAATTCCAGGCGTAGGAGTAGTTGGTCCACTTGGAGAGCTTGGTCCACTTGGAGAGCTTGGTCCAGATGGAGAGCTTGGTCCACTTGGAGAGCTTGGTCCACTTGGAGAGCTTGGTCCAGATGGAGAGCTTGGTCCAGATGGAGAGCTTGGTCCACTTGGAGAGCTTGGTCCAGATGGAGAGCTTGGTCCACTTGGAGAGCTAGGTCCAGATGGAGAGCTTGGTCCAGATGGAGAGCTTGGTCCACTTGGAGAGCTTGGTCCACTTGGAGTGCTTGGTCCGCTAGGGCCGAGTGTGCTTGTTGTCCTAGTTGGAGTGGTAACTGAAATACGTGAATAATAAAACTTGAAGGGCTTGATGATCCTCTGCCAACAAAGAATAATGATATGGAAACACAACTTTGACCTTGGCTATTCTGAAATGGAGAAACCCTTTCATTTCGCTCCATTTATTAACACCTCGTGGACACAGAGATGCATTTTATTTAGGTGAGGTTTAGTGCCTGGCAAAGGGAAGAGAGATTGGATACGTTAAAAACAATCCCCATAGAATTAATGTAGATTTAAGTGTGGCCTGTAAGGTTCTTTTGCCTGCGCTGGGTGGGTCTATCCCCAGATGGCTGCTTAAATAGCCTCATTGCTGCGCTGCATTGCAGATTCTAATAACACATCTATAGGTTGCAAGGTTCAAAAGTAGAAAAGATAGTTTTCTGATTAAAACATTTCTAGCTCAGTTTCAAGGCCACAAATTTCTACCGGACAAAGTCATAAGAGAAGAGATAGATAACATATGCATGAGAAGACAAAGGCATATAAAAGTTAACGTAAGATAAGATAATATATAAAGAGATCAGATGAAATAATATCAGATAAGATTTCGACATAAACTCCACTAGAAAGACGTATACAGAACGTAAAGGATGAGATGAATCTTTTACTGAATAGGAATTTCCTACGACAGCTGATGAGATGTCATATTTATGTAACAAACGTTCATCAACACACAAGTACACAGACAAACACGTCAGGAACGGCATCAGACGACAAGATAGGGGTAAGAGCTGTCATGGTTGGCTTACAGCAATCCTCAGGTGGGCAGGGAGACTGGCAGAGGTCAACGTAGGCGTCAAGGCATTCACCGTTGCAGTAGCCCTGGACACACTCTTTCTCTGTTGATTGAGAGATCGAAAGAAAAAAACAAGTGATCATTTCTCTTCATTGAATTTGTAGTAAAAACAATAAAATCTCTTAATTAGAAAAAGTCTGACTCGTGCACAAAGTTATTATAATTTAATTCGTGGACGGGTAGAACGAACGAGTAAGGAATGTCTCTAAGATTCAATGGTTTAAATCATGAAACTGGGAATTTATGCAACGCTCTTGCAAAACAAACTTAAAGCATTTTGAACAAATCTAGTGATAGAAAGTACCATCTGTTGCCGATTGATACCAAGCTATGGCAAGCAGAAGACTTGGTCTTCAGCATTGTCATGACAGAACTGAGGTATGAACTAATCATTAAATCCGATTTTCGATAATTAAGACTTGTTTTAACAAATCACTGCCAGAAATGAAATTAATCCCCTAGAGTAAAAAGTAATTAAGTCAGTCTTCAGAGAATTTATCTGTATGAGAGAACTTTTTATAAAACTGTTTTTTTTAAATGTCAAAATGTGCTACAGTAGTTTCTCCAAATAAACGTTTTGTGCTCGGATGCTTGTGCCTGAAATATGGACTGTTCTGTTCATGTTACTGTCGTCTATCTTCATGTGGGCTATCTCGAGCAATTGTGAGGTAAACATCAAGACATGGAAACAAACAACAGAGAACAGAGTCCTAAGGAAGACAGCTGTGACTGAAGGAGTCACCAAACCTGAGAGTACTCTAACACACACAAACACACACACACACAAAAGAAAAAAGTGGAGAAATGTTTGCGAAGGAAGAAAAACAACAGTAAAGAGCGCTGCGGCGACCTTGTGATTTGACTGATAGAAATCTGAGTAGACCGTCAGCATAGACGGTAAGAGCCCTATATATCTCGACCTTGGCTCGTTATGTCAATATGTGACATGTGAGAGCGTTACCTTTTGTTCAAGCTGGTTCAAGTTTATATTTAAGCTGACAATAAAATCATCCGTAAAAACAAAACAAAACAAAACAAAACAAAAATCAAGTCAAAACATAACAAATGTATCCATCACTTAAAATTCAAAGTGGGCGTCCAGGTATTCTCATAGAAACCTGATTAATACACGAGCTTTTACATACTTTACTGTGACCAGATTTCTACTAGTAATCAAAATTCACAAAGAAAAAAAAATGAATCAGTAAATAAATAATAAATAAACAAATTGATATTGCATTCTTAGAAGAAAAAACGGATAGGATTTTGCTCACTGAGAGACATCAGTAGAGGAGACCAATGCTAAGAATGTGCGTACCTTTGATACAGCCTTTGCTGCCCAGATATTCCACTTGAGCAGTGCCAGGATCATCAATGTTCGGGTCCACATTGAAGGTGAAATCCAAGCGCTCGATTCCAACCTCGTTGGCTGGGCGGTATTCGAATACGTACTCGTCTGGGTTGACGGTGAACTGAGAGAGAAAGACGAACCAGAAAAATGCATCGATAAAGCGGATTCTACATGCTAATGTGCTGCACAGAACGTAACCACGCTCGTTCCCCCAAGCATATAATTAGAATTTTCATTAATTTCAAAATACATACCGTATATATATGTGCAGTTTGCCTGACTGGCATTGATGAGTACAAAATATACAGTTTCCTTCAAAATAGGCTTTAAAATATAACATTGAGGAGTTGAAAATAGTGCTGAAGTTCACTTATGTCATTATTCTAGATCAGTGAAAAGAAAACTTCTAATTTCACTGCACTTTATGATCAGCAAGTCACTCTCCAGCCTACAAAACAATGACCTCTACTCACGGTGTCATTGACGGTGCTGCCGTCCTGGTAGGTAATGACAACACTGCCCGAGGTGACACCGCTAGGGGCAAACATGACACCGGAGATCTGGCTCTCCTCAACAATCTGGTCGTTAATGGCGGTGCTGACCACAATGTCGTCACTACCAGCCTCGGGGCTGAAGATGTTGTCGTCCGTGGACTCAGTTGGTCCAAAATGATTGGCTGACAGGTCTGTGTAGGAGTCCTCGCAGACCTTCTCTGTGATTCAAGAACAGAAGATGTAGTTAGGTGGTTTACCCCAAGGAAACGTCCTCGGTCTACTAGAGGTTCAGTTTACTTCTCAGAGATAACTGTGCATTGACCATATCTCCTCTTAACACCAGCGGTGTCATGGGATTGATCTGTTCACATACTCGTATACGTTCATTATACTTTGGTTTTGAGCGAGCTATTTTTCATTCAGCTATGTTAGTAGGTTATTTCCCTTTGACAAGCACAAGCGTTGTAATACACACATTGTAAAGAAAGACAAAAATCACAACAGCTCCAGTCGTTGGAAGCACGTAAAGCAAAAAATTAAATAATTGTTACGATAAGAATAACAAACAAACAAACAAACGAACAAACAAATCAAAAACTATTTTGATCACAGAAGGAATATATCAGAGTTTTCCGTTGCTCATGTTTCAGAAAACAAGAGAAAAATTGTTCTTTTTTTTTTCTTTCTCTACAATGTCTTTCTTATACCTGTGAGCTTGACAAAGGGAGGTAACTTGGCTGATTACTTTTGCAAGAACATGTACAATATGGTTTGAGAGCACTCAGCTTACACGACGTTCTGGTGAGGAGACTGAGATCTCTTGAACAAGACTTAAATCTTCCTACGGAAATCCTCATCTATCGACACCTTTGCACTTGAGATATTTTTAAAATCCCAACTGCAAGTCTACAAAAAATACATGCAGGAAAAGTTTTGGGAGACGGTAAAAGAGGTGGTCCGCGAGAACTCAGGTGTAGATAAAAAAAAAAGACTCAGAAAGTCATACTTACCTGAGGGCGTTGTGGAGGTTGGTCCTTCAGTAGCTGGGAAGGTAAACAGGAAGACAAATGTTAGGCACAAATTCATAACAATTCCATCTCTGGATCTGATGAATTCCTGACAGCATGCTTATAATATCTTCATTGAACTATTCATTCGGGCTGATAGGTCAGAGCTTAAACATGAACGAAGTTTGCGTATCCTTCCATACAGATCGACCAGAGTAAGAGATCTAACTGCAACATGTAAATAATTATATCAAATGAACGAGGTATGAAAACTGCAATGGACCCTATTTTGAAAGACAGAAGTCTAGATATTTCAAATTTATTTGTCTAGTTTAGGGTGACTGCTTTATAACTAGGCCCGAGACAGCATAGTTTGTTATCACATAATTATGTGATAGACCAGCCTGATCTGACTTTAATAGCAAGACATTCGTTGCATATCTGCATCTTTAAGTAGGCCTGAAGCTAAATGACAATGCCAGTAAAACAAAAATTTGGTCTCAAACTGACTTACAAATTTGAGCTCGGACATGCAATTTCTAATCAAATATTAATTGGCACGAGAAAACAGTCAACGGTCTTTAGACGATGGCCCAAATCAGCTGCATTTGTTCTTGTTGCCGTTGTTGTTGTTATCGTGGTTGTTATTGTTCAGTACTGACAAGATATGTTGGCGTATAATAATGATATTGCTATACTGCTTTATGCAGTACCTGCAAACAACATCTTGTCTTCACTGGCTGTGCCCTCTGCAATTTGGCCCTCTCTATCTCCTATTCTCCTCTTTGAAGGACAGAAGGTTTAGTAAAATTCATGGTCTGTTACATAGATTGGCATGTTTTGTATTTTCGCACATATGTAACCGTCTCTGCAGGGTGAAGACGCCCCAAGTTTAGAAACTGAACGTGTAGAGTTTATCTATGCCCTTGGATGTTGAAAAAAAAAAAAAATCAAGGAGAACAAACAGCGCCCACCAATGTTGTCCAGTGTGCTGTGACCTCAGTTCCACTCGCAGTTACAAGTAAAATGTACAACATTCTTTACATCTTGTACTAAAAACAAGGAATGTAGAAAGGAGCAGCGCTCATTTATTTGGTATAGTGGATTGCATATAGCATGGAAAGAAACATCCCTTGATGCAGAGACATCTATTAACCCTGTAAGTGAGAAACGTTCGGTCCGATTAGGCTCGTTCATCTTTGCGAAATTCTTTCTGAACGGCACAGTGAAAGTAGATCTGATATTAGACTATTGAAACGCGTGAAGTTTTACTGCCTAAATATAATGTGCCATCACGGAAATCATGATATCGCAAGCAGTGTCGATTGAAAACTTTAGGGTTAACTTACTTGGGGGTGAGTAGCAGACATCTAGTACCATGTTGCTGATTGTGCCGTCAACGCTGATGATCACTGCGGTGAATTCGCTGTTGTAGATGCCAGTGAAGGTGAACGGGTCTTGTGTTATCGTTCGAGTCTGAAAACAAACAAATAGAGGTTTTCATCGTAACTAGATCTATTAGGCTACCTCTCACAATCTGTAGTGACAGGCCTAGAACAACGATGGGCTTGCAACATCGAGAATCATGAGAGGTCTCGGATTAGCGGATTCACAAACGGCCAAAGGAAGAATGGCGCCCGATCAGGAAGTCTGTGTTTGTGGGTGTCATCAGTGAAGTGAATGTCCTTACGATCACATGACCACACAATGGAAAGATGGCATCTGTCTATATTCGCATTGTTCAGTGCGTGAATCAGTCCCTCAGCTGATTGCCAGTGATTGGTGTAGACTACCAGGATACTGTGATACACGTCGAAAGGCGCCGAATTTCCGTCCTTTGATGTCGTTTGTACACCCCCCACCCCACCCCCTCGTCCTCCAAAACAGCTTCCTTTAGAGCATGTAAATTTAGGCGAGCTATTAAGATCCCCCTCCCCCCCACACACAACCTCCTTTCCGTACCCCCCTCCTTAAATTAATAATTAAAAAAAAACAAAACAAACAAAAAAAAAAAAAAACAGTGCAATCCGTGCAATGGCAGTACAGGATGAGAGTATGACGTAAAGACAAATGTTCACCGAGCAAGGTGACTATTGCACACAAGGAGGGGGAGTCTAGACACTGCAACTAGGACAAAGGTCAAGAGGTGACGGGCCACCAAGCCTCCGCCACGAAAAGAGACAGAGCCGGACGATATGATATATCTTTGTTCCCATTTCTGGCCAGACGAACAAATACTATTCATTCACTCCTTCCATTCACCCTTCGGTCAAAGTTCACTTTATTCTATTATATATAAATATATAAATACAGCAGGACGTTGAGATGTGAATAATATCGATTCTGTGTATTTTTTAATTATTATATTTTGCCACTGTTTCTCCCAGATTTAGCTAATGGCTTATGGATCACCTCTATCTCTTCAACTTGTAATATCTCCGAGTAGTTCACAACCTTTTTTTTTTTTTCACTATATCAAAGTGTATCAATTACAGTTTTACCGCTATTGTAAACACTCAGTTTGGTAGAAAATCGACTCTCGGCTTATTTTGACTTGACTGGCTCAGACACAATGGAATGTTTTCTGCGCCGTGTATAATACAAAAAAGAAATTAAAAAAAAAAAAAAAAGAAATCAAAAGCACCCCCCCCCCAAAAAAAAATCCCTGAAAACCTTAATTATTCCGCGACAAGTCGCAATGTTAAACAAAGGAAGCGTCGACTAGCACTATCATGCCATCACTGGGAGGTTCACAACTAGCACATCATGCCAACAACACTGTGATTCACGTATGAGGGCCGGGTATATAAGTAGGTTCTTTGCTCCCAACTGCAGGCGGTGCACGGCCGTCATCGGTGGGATCTTTCACATAGAATGCCATTCTCGATGTTCCAGGGATGACATCTCTCCTCTCTCTACTTGCTCCTGTCTTCTGTCCCGCTCTCTTTACTCCCTTCTTCTTAACATGTTAACGTATCTTACCGTGTTTGGTACAATATTATAGTCAAATCGTAATCGTGTTCATATGCCGTTAAACCCTAACACAAACAAACAAACACATACGAGGAAAACAAAAGACATTATCGTACCTCGCTGACGATATTTCCTGTAGTAGTCTCAATGGAGACTGTGAGCACACTGCTGATTGCGTTCTTGACAACGAAACGAATCTCTTGCAGGGTCGGTGTTGTCTCGCTGATCAGAGAGATACGAACCGAGTCCTCCGTGTCCGGCCTGGGGTCAAAACCCTGAGTAGTGAAGACGTCATCAGGGTTGCCGTTAGCGCTTTGCATGACCAAGTCTCGGTTGGGAGCACTCATGGTTTCCTCCACATAGGCACAAACTGGATAAATCATTGTAATTTTATGAAGTTTAGTATAGTACACAGCCTATAGAATAAAACAGATATCTGTATGATTATGATTAGTAATTACAATTGTCACACATCTAATGCTGGTCTCTAATGCAATAAGCAACATCTTACTTCTTTGTGAATGGTTCTTTTTTGTGACACACACTAAAGATGAAATGGAGCCCATGCAGTTCCCATAGTTGTATAGTCGAGAATCAAAAGATTAAGAATGGTATCATACTGATCTCAGTCGTAAGTTCTCACATAAAGCTCTTAGTTAGTTAAGTATAGTTATCAGTGTTGCCTTCCACTGTGTCTACTGCCCTCATTAGGCAAGATTCGTCAGCAAAAATTGCCCATATGTTACAATGGAAAAGTCAAGAGAAAAATGCTGGATACGTACTTGGCGGTGTTGTGGTTGTCGGTGGTGCTGAGGAAAAGAAAATAATATGTCATTTGCAACATAAATCGTTTAAAAGTAGTAAAGAACATTGGTAAATGTAATATTTGATAAATAAATGAATAAAAAAATAAATGAATAAATAAATAAATAAATAAATAAATAAATAAATAAATAATAAATAAACAAATAAATAGATAAATAAATGAACGAACAAATTAAAAAAAAAAAAAAAGGACAGAGGTAAGGAAATCATCCAGTATGTGGGAACAGCATCAGGATAAAAAGTGTCTAGACGAGCAGAGAATTGAGAGAGGGTGACTGTGAAGAAAGTGATCTAATAACAATGATTTTATATTGCAGAAATAGATCTCTGAACAAGATTATATTGCTCTAGGGACAAACATAACATACCAGATGAATATATATATATATATATATTCATCTATATATGTATATAGCTCTCTCTCTCTCTCTCTCTTTATATATATTTATATTATATGTTTATATATGGAGAGAGAGAGAGAGAGAGAGAGAGAGAGAGAGAGAGAGAGAGAGAGAGAGATGTATGTGTTATTTGTCCATTTCTGCCAATTTTTCTTCAGATTTTTCCCGGTGCTGAGCGGTACATTAAAAAAATGTATATATAAAATGATAGAATTAGCTTCTTTTATGGACACCCCTCACGACCAGTAGAAAACACGAACGTCAGTGGGCGTACCCTCTGTCTCCTCAGTATGCATTATCATTGGCTGCAGTCAAGTTAGCTCAAGTTAGTTTTTTGTTTGTTTTTGGTCATCACATGAAAGTGTAAGAGTTAAGGTTTTACAAGATACTCATAACCCAGTTTGGTGGGAAATTGATGCACGACTCATTTTGACTGACTACAAGACATATTTATTTGAGTGAGGTGTGGAACTTACTGCATCCGAGTTCGTCTGAGCCATCCCCGCAATCATCATGGCCGTCGCACTCGAAGTCTTTCGGGATACAGTAGGTCTGGTTGCAGTGGGTCTCGTTCTTAGGGCAAACTGCAGGTGGAAAGAATGTAATAAAAGCACACCAATAATAGCCAAGATCAATGATTTGTTAGTCCATGGACAGACGGAAGGAAATTGCAAAGCCTGTCCTAGACCTCTTGAGTCTCTATTGAATACAAGGAAATGCTTTGTTCTGTCAGATACTGGATCTTTCAGGCCTATTTTGAAGTTAACATAATAAATTCATTCAACTGTTCCTAACAAGTAAAGATGGGCTTGTCCAGTTAAAGTTTGTTTCTGAATATTCAAAATATTTATAGAAAATTATGAGAATTAGTTCTTTTATGAGCACTCGATACGATCAGTAGAAAGCATGAAAGACAATGCGCGTGCCTAATTGGCATCGGCAGTTTTGTTTCACCGCGACGACGAAAGAACCAGTTTTTTTTTTAAAATTGGCCAGCGTTTGAAGCATTTTTGAAAATCCTGGTGCCAAGCTGAGTTTTACCGATACGAATTTTATTATTAACATTAGTACGGTAATGGCTTATAAGTACATGTATAGGTGGAGAAGACTGCTTGCCTCCCGATTACATGTGTTGGTTTACAGAGCCAGACCTAGGTCAAGGTCGTATGTGGCAAACTTTGGCAAACCAGGTTGTCATTAAAAACACTGTCCTGAGAAAACAGCGATCTAGTCCAGCCATCTGTTTTTTTCTTTTCTTTCTTTTTTTGTTTGTTTGTTAGCGTAAGGTGAAAAAAAGGTCGTTTCGTATAATGGAAAGTTGTTATTTGAGTAAGTAGCAAATAGTTAAACTTTACCCCCCCCCCCCCCCAAAAAAAAAGACTTTTAGCAAAAGTACGTTAGATATGGTTAGATAAGCATTGCTACTCAAGAGTGTGAAGGTTTTCTTACTTGTGCAGTTTGACTCATCCTCTCCATACCAGCAGTCATAGTGACCGTCACAGAGGTAATCTTCAGGGATACAGAAGCCACTCTGGGTACACTTCCACTCGTTGTCTGCGCATTCAATATCTGAAGCAAGACACATAAAGTTTAAAATAAAAACAAATGAATGCTAATTGTTTCACCTGAGACATTGACTTGGGAACTCATATATGACTGAGATTTCGACTTGGGAGCTCTTATAATTATGCCTGGGGATTTGACTTGTGAGGTCACATTTGATTGGAATTTTGACTTGAGAGCTCTGATATTACGTGAATATGACTCGAAAGCTCTGCTTTAACTGAGAATTTGACTTTTTCTCCGGTATGACTGAGAATTTGATTTTTTAACTTCCATATGACTTGAAAGTATTCCTCTAAGACTTTTACTAAGATGATCCAACATTAATGTTATTCATGCCATGCTTACCACAGAAGGCCTCGTCACTGTTGTCCAAGCAATCCATCTTGTTGTTACAGACGGTGTGATTGCCCACGCATTGTCCGCTGGCACAGCGGAAACCGGTGCAAATATCTCCTGGAAACAGACAAAGGGCAAGAGAAACATGTTAACATTTGTGGCGCGGTATAACATTATCGATGTCAATGTACACAAAACCCTTTTCAATAATCTTTGTTGCTGTTGTTGTTTTGTTATTGTAAGAATGAACTATAATGACGAAAATATTTGAATGCGATGGCACCGTTTTGGTGGGCAAGGAAAAGGGGAGGGGGCGTGGCGAGGGGGAGAAGCGCAGAGCCTGTCAATGTCATCTAGTCTTGCTCAGTTCAAACCCTCCTCCGGAGTTCTGCCCGTGTCGACAGAGTAGGGAAAAACAGAGCAGGAGATAGGGGCACTAGGAACTTGTACATAATAAAACAAGAATAGCAAGGGACCCACGAGTGACCAAAAAATAACATTGTTTCTTTGAATTTTTTTTTTTTAAGGAAAATCATGATTGTTTTATTTATTTTATTTTTGTTTAAACAAAAACCCTGTCCAGATAACCTTCACTTGGAGTTTAAATGATGTGTTACCGAATGTAAATTCCTGAGTTCTAACTTGGGTCACCGCCCAGATCCCCACCCGCACTTCTGGCACTGTCCTAATCTCACACTTACCTTCACACTCGAACTCATCAGCGGCGTCCATGCAGTCGGGGACACCGTTACATTTGAAGGCGTTGGAGATGCAGTGGCCATCATTGCACAGGTATGAATCTGCATCGCACTCAGTGGAGCACTCCTGACCTGTACACCGCAGTTCGCCGTCAAGACATTCGCTGTCAACAGAATGAAACAGATCGGGTCATTACGCTTCCAGTCAGCCATTTTTGTTTCTGTCCCAGGCGCATGAGGCAATTTCACAACGACGACGACGACGACAACAACAACAACAACAACAACAACAACAACAACAACAACAACAACAACAACAACAACAAC
>JBCAUA010827640.1:0-14370 GCA_038406235.1 Peronia verruculata
CCCCAAAGTAGGCACTGCTGAAACATTTGGAGATGTAACGAAATCAATTATGGAGTCCCAAAACCACTTCCAAAATGCCATTGACAAAGAGGATCCCTGATGCTTCACCAGGAAAACGAAACATTTATCGGTTGTTAGTTATTTTAAGCAAAATCACATGACCTAGGAAACATCGCTCATATGTGGCTTTGTTTACTTGCTCTGCACATGGCATACAAATCTGGACGAATGATGAGCTCTCAGACCTGTCACATCATATAAACAAAGGCACATGTGAGCGATGTTCCCTAAGTCATGTGATTTTGCTTAAAATACCTAATAGATCCAGTCATCAAATCACCGACTTTTGTAACGTTGCAAAATGCATTATGTTATCTTACCAGTCAGTGTGTCCAATCTATATCTAATTACAAGAAAACTATCTTTGCATCATGAACAGGCTTACTTAGGCCTACAAGAGAACTAAAGTAAACTCAGTTAGGGAATACTTGAAGCAAGTGATAATGAACAGCATGGCGAAGGAATGATTAAATTATTCCATATAGCCATGTCGTCATTTTATTCATTCATTCACACACTCATTCATTCATTCATCCATCATTCATTCATCTATCCATCCATCCATTCGTCACGACCGAACATCTGTCTGTCCTTTCGTTCGTTCGCGTATATCTTCCTTCTTTCCTTCATTCTCTCATTGATCACTCTTTCATTCATTTATTCATTTATTCATTCATCCATTCATTCATTTTCTGACTCATTCATTTATTCTCCCAATCGGTGAAATTCAAACTAGTGTCAATACTTTCAATAGCAAACAGACAAACAGATAGAGACACAAACAAATCACCTATAGTAATTCCGATCCGACTGTTCCTCACACTAAACTATACATTCCATCATGTGGAATACGAAGGCAAACACAACCCATGGACCAGATTATTCCTTCAATCCTTAGTTTGCTCAACAAATTACATGTTAAACCGTTACATAATGTCTGTTGAACCGAGATTTTCAGTAACAAATAACAGTCTCTGAACCCAAGAGCGAAAACTACTGACATAGTTAGTCAATTACAAGAGAAGTTTCCATGGCCTTATACAGAAAGTTTATAGTAACTGTATTTTTTTCTATAAGTATAATAACAAATAACAATACAACAATAATAACAACATTTAAAGTATAGAAGTTTAAACAAAATTTAAAAAAAAAAAAGGAATTTGGCTTAAGAAAGAATGAAAGAAAGAAAAGGCCAACTGGCAACTCAAACCTCAAAACTGTTTGCATTTTTGGTGACTCCACTCGCCTCCTCCTCTCCAGCCCCCATAAGTTGATTTCTGGCGTGCCAGCCATCAGCCCAAACTCAGAAATCAAATCGATATCGCTTATCGGAAATTAACGAAGATCGATATAACGGGCTGATTTTTGTAGTTATCGATTGCAAAGAGGGGAAGCAGTGAAAATGATTCCGCGCGCGGGACAGACGGTCGGCGTTCGTGCCTGAGAAAAGTCAGCACGGAGGGCCAACTTGACATGCCAGGTTTGGACATTCATGGCCAAATTGACGTTCTCATTTAAATCGTCTGACTTTCAAAATGTTGACCAGGAAAAGAGTGTGTGTAAAGAAAGAGTGGTGGGAAGAAGAAATTTGGTGTCTAAGAAAGAAAGGAAGGAGGGAAAATAGAGAAGGAGAGAAAGAGCAAAAGAAAGAAGGAAAAGAGAAAGGAAGGAGAAAAGAGAAGAAACAAAAGAGAAAGAAGGAAAGAAGAAAAGAGAAAAAGAAAGAGAGACAGAAGAAAGCGAGGAAAGAAGAAAAAGAAACAGAATGAAAGAAAGGAAAGAAAAAAAGTAAGAAAGAAGGGAAGAACAAATACCGAGGAGAAAAAAGAAAAGAATGACCACAGCTCACATAGCACCATCATCACTAACAAGAACAACAACAAAATTAACAAAAGCAAGAATATCGATAATGACAACGACAAAAATACTACCATTGCCACCACCATCACCACCCTCAACAACGACAACCACGACAACAACGATAACAGCAACAACGACAGCAACATCCACAACAACAACAACACTATCACTACCACCACCACCAGCAACAACCACAAAAAACAACAACAGCAGCAGCAACGACGATGACAACAACTTGACTAACAACAAGAACCACAACCAAAATATTTTACCACAAGTATTTCGGACAACAAGTATAAAGTATTGCTAACACTTATGTGAGAATTCGCCCACATGAGATGCGACACGATAAAATCAGGCTCTCGTCAAATTTTGAGCATGCGGGGTTATTGATACCACTGTCAAGATTATTCATTTCCCTTTCAGTGTGTGAAAACATTATTGTTCTACCCAAGCAGCAGTTGAGGTGTTGGCAATTAAAGACCACAGGGTGACCTCTTGTTACAGCTGAATTTAGTGAGAAAATGGCCGATCACTTTTGTTAATTCTTATTAATCTTTGTTAGGCCATGCAACTAAATTACAAAATTTGGCGCTTTTACTAAATCTAACTCAACAAATTTAACTCTGAAATACATTTTTAGATTGATATAGAAGGGTTCTGTGAAAAAAAAAAAAATGCGTTAAAAATTCATTCAGTGCTAAAAAACAGGTGATTTCTCCGGTCGGCTCAGTTTGACGAGCACCTGATTTTATGATGTCGCGTCTCATGTGGCTACAATTCTTGGACACATTGCTTTATAATAATGTAGAATGTTTCTGTGGTTTGGTTTCATTGTCACTGCGTGGCACTAGAGGAGTCATTTTGTCAGCCAACAAAGTTTTAAGTGACTTCTTTTTGTCAAGGACCAAGAGGTAGATCTAGACCTATAAAACAAGCATGGTACAGAAAGAGTGAAATGTGAGCCTCCATGCAGAAAGGGTCCAGATCGCATTTTTTGGACATAATCATTTTATTAGTTTTCTGAATAGAAGAACATCTCCTGATGATTTGGCTTTTTTATATCATCAAAAAATCTTGATTAGTTCTCAAGATATTATCAGTTTAGTGTCATGAGTTGTGAAAATGTCATTTTGAGAAATAGGGACAAAAAATCGAATTTTGCTTTTTTTTTTTCATTCTATATGGTTTGAAAAATATTTGTTAAAAAAATGTTTATAAGCTTTTGATTGAGAAAATCTTTTGTGAACTAACAGTTTAGATGTCAATGAAGCTTTTAAGACAAAAAACTCCATGACATAGGAAAATTGATTTCTGACCATTTTTCTCCCTATTCTCAATTACTGTCCTTGCGACATCTGGGCCTTTTTGCAGATACTGCCACAAATATTTTCTGTAGTTATTTGAAACACTAGAAGAAAACTTACGGCCTTCGTGGGAGATTATTTTTTAAATAAAGTACAGGTTAAACTGAAACTGTCCTGCGAGTTCCAGTGTACGGCAAGCGTTCGCGCCTGGATGTTGGTATTTTGGTTACTTAAACTGAATATAATTATTACTCACAGAAAACGTGTGTGGTGTTTTGAACACGGCATTCTATCGAACATACAATTCGGATCAAACATTCGCGCGAGCTCACTATTCACTTATTATCACCTTTTTAGGATCACGTCAAATATAGAAAGCTTTTATCGGCTTGACGTAAGCAGAAACACAGATCGTGACGAGCAATGTTGTGTGCCAAATTCGGATGGATACATTCAGCAGGTTTCGAGTCCATAAGCCTATTATGGTTTTTGTTGCAGATTTATATGCAGTATAGATGTGGGGAAAAAACGACAAAAAACAAAAAAAAAATCAGAAAACTAAGAAACCTTTTGATTTCATGGTGAATTTTCATAATTTTCTGTTGCATATTTTCCAAATAACAAGCGAAAAACTTTAAGTGATGTCTTTTTCTTGTTTACAAAGCTTGTGTTACCGTATATTACTTGTTCTTGGCAAAAGGGAAGTAATTACCTACGAGTAATACCTCTTGTAACTGACAAAGGGAAGTACATGTAATTTGATTGACGGCTGAAATGACTGTTAACTTGAATAATGATCTTGAGAGCAGGATGTGTACTGCGGTCATTGTTGTCATCCATCTCTTTGGTTGTTTTTGGCGGCTTTCTTCTTACATTGTCCATCTAATACCCGCATCAGTTTCTTTTTCCGACACTTGCATTCTTTATTGTGAGTCTAAATTAGAAGACAAAAGACAGGAGCAAGGAGAGAGAGAGAGAGAGAGGAGATGTCAACCCCGGACCGTCGAGGATGACATTCCATGGGAGACACCCCACCAATGGCGCAGTCACTGCCTGCAGGTGGGAGCAGACAACCTATTCATAAACCCCGGGCCTCCAAAGGGGAGCTCCAATGGCTCCAGGCGGAGTTAAAAGCTAAGGGAAGGAGTTTCAAGTTAAGACTTTCGAACGTCTATAATTATGTGACATCAGACTTATTATATCTAGCTTATGAAATATGGGGCCACAATATATGATGGAGGAAAAAAAAAAACCGTCCCATCCTTCGCCAACTACCACTCAACATTGACACATATCGTAAGAATGAGGTATTTCCCCGTGTTACATTCAGCTCAAAACTCACTGAGTAGTCGCCTTCCATTGGCATAAGGCCTACGGAGAGATTTATTTAGCTAACATGAGTAAGAAGGCACTCCTCCGAAATTCCTGGTGACCATTGTAGAGTTAAAACATTGTTGTTGTTATTGTTGTTCCCGTTGTTGTTGTTACTGTTGTTACTGCCCTGCTGATGTTTTTTTATTGTGTTATTGTTGTTGCCGTTGTTGTTCTCACGTTGTTGTTGTTGTTGTTGTTGTTGTTGTTGTTGTTGTTGTTCCTTGCAATACATGACCCGTAAACCTAAATCACGATCAGAAAATATTTAGCAAAAAAAAAAAAAAACGAAATCAAACACACAAAGATGGAGGTAAATGGCAGAGGAAGATGGCTTTAAACAGAACATGCACAAAAAAGCTCAGTCATAGCACCACAAGGTAGCTAGTCTGCTGAAATCCAGACAAAAAGCAGACCAGAGACAGGCCACTAGATCTCATAAAAGGGATGCTTAGGCAATAGTGTCAAGAGGAAGGAGGTCTGACATTTGTCCTCAGTGAAAGCCTCCCGGTTTCGAATCCTGCGGTTGAAATGGGAACCATCAGAATCCGCTTTACTATAGTGGCTGAATGGTCTCCTACCCTGGCTTCTTGGGGTGAGGAAATCCGACGTCTAGACTTCTCCGGCAACAACTAAAATAGTTCAGAGATTCTGTATGTACTTTACAGCAGTTAAAAATTGGATGAGCATTATAATGACCAAGACACCATTGAGAACTCAGAGTTTGCACAGAGATCGTATGCGCTATGCGTAAAGAGGGGCATTCATAGAACAAAATGGTAGAACTGTCTCAAGATCGGACCTAGGGGACGTCTTTGACCCCTGATTTATATTCTGAAAAAGAAAGCAAAGTAAACCATCTCCAAAATACTTCATTACGGCGAATGATGTTTTGTTCCGTTTCTTTCATCTTTTCCTAATGGTTTTTAGTTCAAAGCCAGCGCCATTTTGAATCACCTCATATAATATCTTTATTAACATGATCCGCCATTTTGTTGGGTCTTTAGCATTCTGAACTAAAAGGAATTTCTTTTCTCTCCCTTTGCTAACAAAAATTTCTCTCTGAACTTCAATGATTAAGTGATATCCGATGGGCGATAACGAAAACACAACGGATCACTTTAAGGATATTGATTTTCCCATCAAACGCCGTGCCAATAGACCACAAAGAGCCTTTTCACTCCGGATATTCACTTAAAGAGAGGATTATATTTTTTTATTTATTTTTTTTTTTTTAAGGGAAACAAACAGGGGAAAGAAAAGGATTCCCAAACTTCAACCAACCCCAGCAAAACAACAACAACAACAACAATAATAGAACAATATAAAAATAACTGCGAACAATATTATTGATTACTAATGTTATTATTGACATTTGGCCTGGTAATAAAGTTATATGGCATAATACGCTTTCATATGGCTCCCTTACGTAAACAGCATTTTAAAGATATTACCAAAATGTAAGATTTCACAGCAGCTTATTCAATGCTAAACTGTTGACTACGAGTGATCACATAACACAATAGTATTAAGTTATTTTTTGACCACAGTTGTGGACAGCTGAGATAACTACCACTACATGAGGTTGAAAAAGCTTATAAAAACTATAACCATGCTAAACTGCAGACTAGAAGAGCAAAGGCTGAAATGTTTAGATTACGGTTTAGGATAACAATGTGTATCTTTGCACTCGACATGAAAGGAGCAGAATTCTCATTAAAGCTTTTCTTGTCAAAGTCACTTTGAAATTGCAAACTGAAATTCAAGTTTTACTTTAAAAAAAAAAATGAAAAAATGATATTGAGTAATTTAGTCAAAACCTGTGCCAAGTATTGCACAAATGGACATTTCTCACGGGACAATTAAGTTAGGGCACAAACACAGTGCACCGATTTCCGATCCGTTTTAGGCCGAAAACATACTGGTCCGTCCGATTAGCAGCCACCAAATTGTAAGCTGCTGTCGGAGAAAAACGTAAACAAAGTGAATCCGTTTCGGATGTCCCGTGTGTACCTTACGCACATTGAAGAACCCTTCGCAGTTCAAACTTGATGAAAGAGTAGGCTGAGTGCCGCTGTCCGGGCAAAATTTTCAAATTCCAAATTTCTACCTACAAAAAATCTCAGCAAAAAGAGACAGCCTCTTAAAGTCCAAATAATCCTACTTTCTCAAGATTGAAAGGCTAAAGAAAAAAAAAAAAAGCAGAGCCTGAGACGCAACGTTGACGGGTGCAGTGTGTATGAGCACTTATGTTGTCTGGATGTGGGTGAAAAAAAAAAAGGCATATTATTATAATGCGTATTTTATGTCCAAGCTTAATGTACGGGGTACGGGCATTGATTGTTGCCACTATTAAAATGACGCATATTCAGATGAATGGGTTCTGTGAATAAGACTGTGAAATCTTTTGTCGTTGTTGTCGCTGTTGTTATTATTGTTGTTGTTGTTTTGTCTTTTATTACGCTTATTTCCAGACTCAAGGTTGCTGATGATTTAAACTTAACAAACAGCAAAATATACGAAAAACTAAGGGGACAAAAAGCAAGTTTACCAATGAAAGCGTCAAAGCAAAACACTGGTCTGTCAATATTTCTTTCACAGCATAAAACTCAAAGATCTGTTTATTATTCCTGTGGTGTTGGTGGTCTAATGATTGGACCGGTGGACTCAGGAATATAGGTTTCAAGGTTCGAGTCTCAACGGTGTCCGAATAATTTGCTCTTGACAGCGATAACCTATACATCTTTCTTGACTTGACTCCAGCGCTCCATCAATTCTTTTTCTCCTTTTGTTTACTCTCTCACTCACTCATTCACTTTTTAAATCAGTTCCTCTCGCTCCCTCCTTCTCTCGCAATCTTTCCTCCCTTGTCTGTCTTCCTCCTCTCCTCCTCACTCACTCTCTCACTCACACAAAAGACAAACACACACACTCTTGACTACAACCACACTTCAAAACTTTAGTTCAGCTCCTCCCCCTCCCTCTTTTCCTTCACTGTCTTTCCCTCGGTCATTACCTCTTTTTCTCACTCACTCACTCACTGACTCACTCACTCACCCACTTATTCACTGATTCACTCATTTACTCAGTAACTCACTCACCCACTCATTCACTGATTCACTCACTCACTCATGTACTCATTCACTGACACATTCATTCGCTCATTTACTCATTCAATGATTCACTCAGTTATTGAGAACTAGCTCGCTCACTCACTCACACACCAGAGCATCCACTCATTTACCAACTCACTCACTCACTCAATCATTCACTCACTCACACTCTCTCAGTCTCTCAATCACTCTCTCTTCCATACTCCCTCACTCACTCATTCATTCACTCACTCTATCACTCACTCACTCACTCATTCACTCCCCCATTCACTCACTCACTCACTCATTCACCTCCTCATTCACTCACTCACTCTATCACTCACTCACCCACTCCTTCCTTCCTTCCCTCACTCACTCGCTCCCTTTCTCACTCACAGAAAACACACTCTCACACGCATGCTCGAGCACACACAAAGCCACCGCTCCGCCCTCCCATTTCCTACACAAACCCCACACCTCCGCCAACTCGAGACTGGAGAGCCAATCGATCCGGCACGCAGATCGATATATCGATCTATCAAGTGATGGCTGATAACCGGTCAGATATTTGTCCTGGTCACAGAGGAGAGAAAGTTATGGTGAGATTGAAGTGCTTCTGAGAGCAGAGTGTGTGGGTGAGTGTGAGAGAGTGTGTGTGTGAGTGAGTGCATGCGTGTGTGTGAGATGGTGTGTGGCTGAGTGTATGTGTGTGTGAGAGCGTGTGGGTAAGGACAATGTGTGTGAGAGTGCGTGGGCGAGTGTGTGTGTGTGAGAGAGAGATGGTGTGTGGGTAAGTGTGTGTGTATGAGAGAGTGTGAGTAAGTGTGTGTGTGTGTGAAAGAGTGTGGGTGAGTGCATACGTGTGAGAGAGAGTGTGTGGGTCATTTTGTAATTTATAAAAAGAATTTTCTTATAATTTGTAGTGCATAATCGTATGTGTGAGAGAGACAGTGTGTGTGCGTGTGTATGTGTGTGTGTGTGGGGGGGGGGGGAGAGAGAAAGTAAAATAATATATAAAGAAAATAAACGAAACAAAACAAACAAGGCGATGGACAATACCACAAAAAGCAAAGGTTACGTTTACAATCCTTGTAAGCCTAACAACCTAATGAAGGCTGCTATCTCGGTGAGAAGTGGTGGTGGTTGAGGGGGGGGGGCGGCAAAAAATATAAAGTGAATGTTTAGCTAAACATTTGGCGATCTGGTGCATAAAGAGGAAGAAGGAAAGGGAAGGAAAATGGAGGTGAATGTTAAGCTTTTTTTGTAGGCCTTTCGGTCTGTTATGATTCAGCCATTTTTAAGGGAAGGGGACGGGAGGGGGGGGGGGTGTAAAGGGAGATAAGGCCGTGATAGTGGACATGATTATGATTAAGAAGTGCTCTTTCTTGGGCGGTAGTGCAATAATCAAAATTATATCAAGGGGGTTAAGGGATAGTACTTTACTTTTTTTTTTTTTAACTTATCTAGTTTGTATGGCTTGCAAAAAGGCAGATCATAGATTGAAACTAGTATGAGGTATTTCGAGAAAAATCTCATGACCGAGGATTTTCGCTCATACGCTGATTTGTTTACTTGCACTGCGCATGGCAGACAAATCTTGACGAATGAAGAGCTTGTGGTTTTTATAAGCTTTTCAGCCTCCTGTAGTGGTGGTTATCTCAGCTGTCCACAACCGTGATAAAAAAACAACATAACACATTATAATGAAGAGCTTTCAAACCTGTCACATCATATAAACAAAGCCACATGTGAGCGATGTTGCCTTGGTCGTGTGACCGATCTCGAAATACCTCATTCCTGAAGTGCCTTAGACGTAAAAATAGTTCCTTTTTCTGGTATAAAAGCAAAACGCTAAAAGTTGGTGTAAGAATACAGTTGTGCTAAATTTTAAAAAAAACATATCTAACCTAGATACAATATAGTGATCATGATCTCGTTTGAAACAGCACCACCTAACGTGCCAAGGGAAGTCACTGTGAACAAGCGGTTATGCAAATCGTGAGCTCAATTCTCTGTTGCCCTATCTCCATTTTACAAATTTTGAGAAAATAGTTCACATTCGACTAAGCAAAAACCTGGAAATCCCGGGCGGCGTGTTTGTACCCCTTGCTGAAAACAGAACCACTGGTGTTTGTTGCCGCTCCACCACGAGATCTGAGAATAGCTGTCACCGATCCCGTGCATTTTTATGTGTTTCTCTTTGTCAATGCGAACAGTTTTAACTGTTTGTACACCCTGGCCTACTAAAATTAAACGGGGGATTTCCAGTCGTCTGCTTGGTCGGAACAAATCTATTGATGAATTGTGTGTATCAACTGTTTTTGTATATGGGAGATAGGACAAAATGATTTTCAAAATCTACCTCTTTTGGGCAAGTGATAGGTGATATGACTACAGTATATGGTAGATTTACTATCGCTTTTTCATACGACATATATATCTCCAAATAGCCCAAAATGGAGATAGGACAACACAGCATTGAGCTCTCGAAACGGTATTATGCTATCGCATTCAAGTTCTGAGTCAACAGGATGTTTTGATTACGTTCAGCGTATTTTTTTTTAAAATGAGGATGAAAGTAAGACGTTAGACATAGGCCTACTTTTAGTTGTATTTTAGTTCTATTTGTGTGGGAAAATGTCAAAAAAAAAAGGCAAAAACAGGCACTCCTAATGTAGCCTTGAAAATGCTGTACAAAATAAGAAAGAAAGAAAGAAAGACAGAAAGAAAGAAAGAAAGACAAAAGACAGAAAGAAAAAGAAAGAAAGAAAGAAAAAAGACAGAAAGAAAGAAAAAGAAAGAAAGAAAGAAAGAAAGAAATTTAAAAATCCACTAAATTCCATTTGCATTTCCATTCAGTTTGATTGTGTATTTGTTTTCAAGTGCATATCTATTGCAAGAGGATTGCGTATGGGGCGGGGAGGCGGGCCCAGAGGGGGGCGGGGGAGCGGGGGGGGGGAGAGGGTAGGAAGCCGGAAGTAGTGGGGAAAAAAAACGTTCATCCTTACCGATAAAATTCTTACTCTCTTTGTATGTTTTTTGTACTTCGATTTCTGAGGATTCAAAACGGTGGCTAAAAGTTATCAATACAATGTGGACTTACTCTCTGGTCGTAATCGAACGCATCCAGGTCAAATACGTTCTTTACCCCAGAAGTACAAAAGTGTATTACGCATTACGCAGCTCCCAGCATTCACCTCTTACAGCCGAAGCATATAGTATTGTTTTATAAAAACAATAAGTTCATCACGGTCATAACACTGTGTTATGTTATTTTTTTTACCACGGTTGTGGACAGCTGAGATAACCACCACTAAAGGAGGTTGAAAAGCGTATAAAAATCATAACATAACAATCCTGTCAGTAGTTCTTCATTGCCCAAATTTTTCATTGCTCGCATTGGAAGGAAATAAACAGGGAGAAAGAACAGATACTGGAATCTTTGTAGAATTTCGTTTCCATACATAGCACTGTACACAGCTCTCTCTTTGGTCTCCTTTTTATTATTACCATTCTTATAATTATTATTTTAGCATTATTATTATTTGTCAAGGACCCGTTGAGAAAATCGCCGCCAGGTAATAGGAAAATCTAACAGAACGAAATACAAAATAAATACTCTTTCGTCTCTCTCTCTCTCTCTCTCTAAAACTCTCATTGCCTCGTCTTCTTCCTTCTTTCATAGTGCCCCACAGAACTGTTCCACAGAACTGCCCGACAGAACTGTCTACGCCAGATCTGATGATGGTTACTTGTGCCTATATAACGTCATGCGACGATGTTCACTAAAAGCTGCTGGTTGATTCAAAAGTATTATCAACGAATCAAATAATGTAACACTAGATCTCCAAATACCAACAGAGAAATAACATCGAATTTTGCACATGTCTCGATAGTGAATGAAAGTAAATGAAACACTTCTTTTCAAGCCGATTCTTTTTCTTTCAAAAAACTATTTCTAGTAAAGTTCAATACGAAAATGAGGAAACCAGCATCGTGGATTGTTTTCAAATTACATCCTATCTGTGGCGTATTGAAGGTCAGCCAGTGTTTGCCCACACGCTCATGAAAAATAAATCCTTGAGGATTTTGAAGAAGCTAATCAAATCTGTTTTTCTGACGATTAAGCGCATCCCAGTTTTCGTTATGGACATGTTAGGTTTCTAGTATTGTTGTTGCTGCTGTTTATTTATTTGTTTGTCTGTTTGATATTTTGTTGTTGTTATTGTTGTTTTTGTTTTGTTCTGTTCTGTTTTTGTTCCATGAAAGGAATATGATAATTAAAACAACAATATAATTTTGAAAATACATTCCGATTAAGTATATTCAAAACTAAAAACTGCGCACAAAGTTGATGCGTTACACTTCTGTCTTCCTCGTTTGAAATTCTCAAAATATCAAATGCGTCAAATTCTCAATCTCATATAGAGTGACAGTTTGAAACAAAGAACCACAATTTCAGGACGAAGTTTACCTGTTTGGAACTCTGTCTGGAGATCTCTGAATCTAGGTCAAGGACGCGGCCAACTTCCGAAGGCGTGTCTGCGTTCGCTCCCTGAAAAATGAATTCGATCGAGACTTTGAGATATAAACTGCACATTCCAATAAAACAACAACAGTAGCAAAGAAAAACAACAACAGCATCAACAACAACAATAATAACACATACAACATCAGCAATAATAAGATCCCTGACAGTTTAAGAACATATGAAATATATTTGACCGTATTCAGCTTCGTAACACATGAACAAATACTAAAAATTAACCAGATAAAACGGTAGAAGCTTTTTGCTACGAAATGTTTACTATTTAGGCTTTTAAATTTGTGATGGGATTAATCATCCTTATTATCAATCAAGCAACTTCATACGCGGTCGGTCATACATATATTATTATTTATTTTATCATTGCTTTTTTAAAAACATTTTAACCAAGAAAGACGTAACAGAGAAACATTCAATTTCTTCCTAATAAAAGGCCATTCAGGTCTAAGCCTACACGGAATGCGCATGATGCCTGTGTATTGAATTTTAGACTGTATTTCAAAATAATATCAGAATAAGAACAACGGTAACAAAGTTTTTACGTTCCAAAAGCAAATCGCCAGCTCAGTTCTTTGTTGTCCTATCTCCATTTTTGGTCGATTTGGAGATATACATGTCATGTGAAAAAAGGATAGTAAATCTACTATATACTGTAGTCCTTTCACATATCACTTGCCCAAACAGGTATATTTTGAAAACCACTTTGTTCTATCTCCTATATACAAAAGCAGTTGCAAAATACAACTCTTCAGTTTTCTCAAAACCTAAAAAATGGAGATATGGCAACAGAGAACTGAGCACACGAAATGGATACGCCGACTGAGATAATTATAAGCAAATTACTTAATGAAACCCGGAAAAGTCTCAATCAGGTGCTACTGAATCTATAGCGTTTATATGGTTAATATTCTGATACACAGTGAATGGCATTTGCCTATCGCACATTAACGCTATGGATATTGGTAATAGAAAAACTGTGCAAACTATTTACTAAGCCTATATATAAAACAATGTTCATTACTGGGGTCTCTTACATTTTACATGTAATCCTCCATTGCTATGAATATACAATAGGTGACTGGGCAAGCCGGTCACCTAGCTATCCAGCAAAAATATTGATTTAAAAAATCAGCTGATCAACAAATACAATAAATCGATCAATCAAAATAAATCAACCAACCAAACCACCACCCAACCAACCAACCAACCACCCAACACACGGATCAATCAACCAAATAATCAACCAACAAAAACAACCAACCAACCAAAACACAACAAATGAAAAGACTCAATCTACCAACCAGACAATCAGTGAATCAATCCACCAAATAACAGCTAACCAACCGACCAACCATCCAACCAACCAATCAACCAACCAAATAACCAATCAACCAATCAACCAACCAATCAATCAAACAACAACAACAAAAAAAACAAAACTGATAACAGTTTCCTTTTAATCCACCAAACAGCGAACCAACCCACCAAATTAACATAAACTAATCAATCTACCAAGCAAGCAAGCAACCAACCAACCATAAAATCAATCAACCAACCAATCAATCGATCAACCAACCAACCAAACAAACACATGAATTAGTGCAAGCACACTGCTCACAAGAAAGAAGTGATCAAAAGAGAAACTAAAATCAAACTAAAAAAAGATTAGTCTTGTGAAGCCATAAGTTAGGAATAAAACACAAAATTCTTATATATTGAAAAAAAAAAAAGCAAAGCATGGTTTTACCGAGCAGAGATGAATCAAAAGGTTCAAAGAAATTTATGATAAGTAAGTAATAGCAATAGAAAGATTCAGTTAAAAAATAAATGTATAAATCGACAAATAAGTGAATGGAGTATGAAACGGAGAGGTGACAAAAAAAAAAAAAACAACAACAACAGAGGTAGACAAACAGACTGAAGGACATGCAGACAGACAGGCAGATAGATAGAAAGACAGACAGACAGACAGACAGACAGATAGACAGACAGACAGACAGACAGGCAGATAGATAGATAAACAGACAGGCAGATAGATAGATAGACAGACAGACAGGCAGATAGACAGACAGACAGACAGGCAGATAGATAGATAGATAGATAGATAGATAGATAGATAGATAGATAGATAGAT
>JBCAUA010827651.1:0-14368 GCA_038406235.1 Peronia verruculata
CCTTGCTCCTGTCTTCTGTCCCGCTTTCTTTCCTCTCTTCTTCTTGACGTGTGAACGTATCTTACCGTGTTTGACACAATCGTGCTGATGTGTCGTTAAACCCCAACACAAACACACAAACACTCACGCAAGCAAAAAAAAAAAAAGAACACGTCATCATAATCTTTAATTCAATAAAACTTTATTTGGAAATATCAAGCAAGCGCGTGTAGCACGCAAGGGTAGCCAGCAACTTGCAGATGAAAACGTGGAACAACCACCAACACACGTCGTCATACATGATCTGGTTTTTTTGGTAACGTTTAAGAAAATACAAATTTGAATACAAACTCAAAGACATAAAATCTATACATCGGTGAGGTTTGCACTGCCATTTATGAAATATCTGTCTTTTTATAGGCACTAGAGAAGAGTCGATATATGGTTCAACTTTGAAGCTTTCAAAATTTCAACAAAATGTAACAATGAGGGTTGTTTTTACGTCAGCCCAATTACCTTCCCCTGACAAGCAAAAGGACTTTTGAACCAGTGCATATTTTGAAAGGAAAACAATGCCTGTCTTCTTTTGAAGATCTTAACTCCTTCAAAAGAAGAAAAAGACAAATGTCTTGTGCCCAGGGCAAATGAGTCGCAAGTTCTGCCAGGTGAGTTCAAGTTACAGCTGTTTCTTACCGTTTTTACTATTTTCCAACTATGATACCGAAATATCTCTCTCTCTCTTTTTTTTTTTTTAAGTTAAAAAAAAAAAAAAAAGTTAAATTAACGTTCTGTGAAAAAAAAAAAAAAATTAGTATCTTAGTTGGAAAGTAGTTAGAAACGACCAAAAACAGCTGTATACCTTCGTTGACTGTGGCGACTGACTCATTTGCCTTGGTTGCAAGACATAAGTCTTGTGCCCATGGCAAACGAGTCAGGAACTGCACCGGGTGATCTCGAGGTAATGCCAGTTTTACCTATTTTCCAACTCAGATACCAACATTTATACCACAATTTTTAGTTTTTCTCATTTTAGAAAAAGTTAAATTTCCATTTTGTGAAAAATAAAAAGAAATAAATTTGGTGCCAGAATTGCAAAATGGTTAGAAAAGGTCGAAACATGAAATCCCCTGGCGTGACTTCCGACCCATTTGCCCTGGGCGTAAGATAAATGAGAAATTGATTACACGACGGAGAAAATGCTTTCCTTATGAACATGAATTAAAAAAAAAAAAAATGCGTTACAAAAGTTAAATTCATCTGTAATCTGGTTTTGTCCTACTATGATTGTGTCCAAAGGTAATTGGGCTGATAAAAAAACAATTCCCAATTTAAAAAAAAAAAAGGAAGTCAGTATAATAAAATATACTGTGAACCTCTGTGTATGAAGTTCAATGAATATTGCAAGACCATAGGGAACAATGCCAGTTTTGTTATCCAGAGCTGTCTGTTACAAAGACGTACTCTGTGTCTCTCATTATCTTAAGAAAAAAATAATGGAAGAATGCAATGCGATATATCTAACAAGAAAAAAAAAAAAAAAACACTATATAAATTGATTACAAATCAAGTATTTTCAATATACTGTATGGCTACTCGAAATGGGAACATCAACAAATTTATCACCATCATCATTCCATTATGATAATGTGACTAAAATCTCATATATTATATTATGGAGATCTATAAGTTTTACCTTTGTTTTTTCTATGTGAAAACACAAAACATATCACTGTGTTCCCATTTTAGTCTTTGTAACTTGTATAATTGATAATAACAATAAAAAAATAATGATAAGAAATACAACACGATAATAGTAATAATAACAACAATAATAATAATATAATAATAATATTAATTAAAAAAAAAAAAAAGAACTCTCCTCTGTGCATGGATTTCATAAAAATGCAAACCCCACAGGAGTAAAAGAACACTACACACTTTACAACAATGAAAAGTGGATGATTAGAAAAAAAAAAAATAAAAAAATATATATATATATCCATGAGGCGGAACATGGAGAAAAACAACAAATTTGAGACTTCCTGGCTTCTAGTTCCAGCTTTTGGAGTGGTACTTACTGTGTCAATAAAGGACAGAGGTATAAAATTACTCCGACTCTGTTCCAAGTAATATTTCATCTCCGACTGATAGAAAAACCACTGCGGCTCCTCATCTGCAAATGGGCAAGCTCTAAATATCTTTTATTTATTTGGTTTGTACTGTAATATTCCCTGACTGTCTGGTTTTGTGCAGCCTTTTAAGTTAAAAAAAATAAATAAAGTGAAACACATTCCTGAAAGATATAGAGCCAACTGGTATGTCTAACTAACCTCTATACTTTCATTCGGCTTTATCGAATCTAACATCATTTCACCTTTGTTGAATACACATATTTTGAATGCCTTATTATCCTGCTGAAAAAGATGATTTATTTATAAACCAACTCAAACCCTGTAGCAAATAAGTGATTTTTGTAACAGAAATCAGATCTGTGTGATGAAAATATGATTTAAAAAAACCAAAACAAAACAACAAACAGAACAATAAAAAAACATTATGTCCAATTTGAGCATTTCAAAGCACGAAGTCATTTGTCAATACCATACATTATTTACAGGAAATACTTTGTTGCAACTCACATTTATACCAATACGTACTCATAATAATGCTGAAAATACACAGAAAGATAAAGGATCAAACTGTTGTAGGAAAAGATTGTCAAAACTTGACCAAGAATCTGCAATATAGAACCTCCCTCTTGTGCAATCATCTTGTCTGAGTGTAGACTACGAGAGTGTAACAGGAGGTCGTGACCCTTTGTCTGTTGTATATAACATCACATTCAACACCTTCTAAAACTGATGTTTTCCTCTCTCCCTCAGAGGAGGGCTTCTAGAAAATTCCATCTGTCGTCAAACTGTGAACTTATACTTCTTAAGTGATTCAAGCTACAAGGAAAACGTATCTTGTTATCTCTTCAAAGTGTTAACCGTAATGATAAAGGACAAAGGATTACAACCTCCTACCACAGCCTCACATACACATGTGCTAGTATGTTAAATCAACCAACACAACCAACTTACAACTTCAAAGTAAGACGAAGGTTGAAAGGAGCAAAGAAGAGACATGATTTCAATCACATTGTAAAAGATGATAAGGAAAACAAGTTTTTTACTTGAAGGACTAAATGCAGTAAAGTTAAAAAACAAAACAAACCCAAGTCAATAACAGTTACATATGTTGTATGTACAGGACAAGAGAGGCGAGTTCAGAATATTTCTCTGTCTGATTCTTATATAATGCAACTTCAAACATTTCACGTTTTTTTGCAAACCAGACATACACATATCTGGTTTCAAACAGTCTGATAATTTTACATATCTGCTATTCTGTCTCTCTCTATTTCTCACTTTTGGAAAAAAAAAACTTTCTTCCAATGTCAAATATGACTAAGATGAAAGTATTGGACTGAAAACATCTACAGGCTGAAAATCTCTAAGTCACTTTTTGATTTATGCACACAATGACGACATGTTAGTGGCATGGAAAAAAAAATAAAAATTTATCAAGCTAATATAAAGAGGAATTCTTCCGGGACACACTATAGTATAACTGCAATTAAAAAAAAAAAAAAAATAGATTAGCTGAGAGAGAGGAGAAGATAATGCTTGTTACCACATTCCTATACATGTTAACCTTAATGTTCTTATTTATTTATGCTGTCAAGGACTGAGTTTTATATCAGCTGAGTTCAATAATGATTTGCACAACGTGTCATTCACTCTCTTGTAATTCAGGAGCAAAAGCAGTTGCTAAAAGACTTGAAATCTTGGAAACAGTTTATTGAGGTGAAAGGTCGGAGATCAGCTGTTTCTGCCCCTATCGCAAATGGAAACACTGTAGAATGGGCATGAGGAAAATTGATCATGAGAGAAGCAAAGTTGGATGTTATCCATGGATATAGGATCACCATCTCGCTGACAATGAAGGAATGAGTGGAGGAAGTCAACAAAATGGCACAAAATATCTGCAACTACAATAAACTTTTGAAGTTGGCTACAAACACTGGGTCAATGAGAGGATGAAGGGATCCAGCCCTTCCATTATCACTGGGCTGCCTTTTGTTATGTTTGACAAAGCAAACAATAGGGAATCTCACAGGAATTCCCCTGCAGGGGAAAATGATAACAAGCTAATAAGAAGGTACACAGCTACAATACACAACAGAGAGTTAGAAAGAAGGCTACAAAGCTATTTAAGAAAAAAAAAAAAAAAGAATGTTTGGAACCATCGCTGAAGACTGGATCATTACTAACTGGGTTGAATTTCCCCTTCTACACTGCGCAAATATGCACAGTAATGTATCCATATGTCTCCACAAGGAAAACAGAAAGTGGGTCCACCGAAACAGACCAGGCACAGGAGTATAGATACTGAAATAAAGACCGCCCGAAGAACCTTCCGGAATCGTGTGCCTTGGAGGAATGTTGTCACGGCCCTGTGTTCTCCAGGCAATCAACAGGCGTAAGAAGAAGAAGAAAAAGATGGAGAAACTCACATGATTCCCGGCCAGACAGAAAGTCAAAAACCCTCATGTCTATTGTCAAAATAGACAAAGCATACAAAGGGAGAAGGGAAGTTAATTTCTCCGTGCGGTGAGGGAAAGAGGGAAGCAACAGGAATGTTGGGCAAAGAAAGTACGCAATTCAGTCAGAAATTAATTACAAAGATAAAACATAAGGTTATTCAAACTACTGGGAAAAAAATTACAACATGCATAAGGATAGAGGAAAAAAATTATCAAATGACAGATGTTTACGCCAGATAGAAATCATGGCCACAGCAGGATGTATGTGAATAAAAAAAATAACAATAGAAAGCATGTTATAACATAGCGCTCACTCATCCTTGCACAGTACCGGTTCCAAGTGCTTCACAGTCACATGCTCTTACTACCTAGCCCAACAGAACAAAAGGAGACGCTCAGCTACATTGTCAACTTCTTGGGAAGCTTATAAAAGTCACTTGTTAGGTGCTCAAATTTTTGTCTATATAGATCTAACTCTGTCAATCTTTGACATATCTTCCATTCTGTCTGTAACCTCTGGAAACCTCTGTAACCTCTGACTGTGGGCCAAAACGATCATTTTCTACATGGAAATATGATTGAAAAAACAATTACAAAAAAAAAAAAAAAAGCAATCACAGCAAAATAATTTCTAGTTTTTGTTTCACTAATTCTCACTAAAGAAACAAAAAACCTGGTCTTAACTGCTACATGTATTATCTATGAGAACAAAATTTAAGCTGTCAGAAGTCAAACAGTCACATTTAATACAGAAACGAAGATATTAAGGTTAAAATAAAAAAAAGGTAATAAAATAAAAGAAAGGAAAACTTAAGGAAAGACTGTGCATTATTGAGCATTTTAGGTTGGTTTTAAACAATAAAATCACATCCAGCAGCTCGAGAATGAAATGTGTATAGTGATTTTAGTGGTTCATGTTTAATATATGACACTGTGCTTCTATAGTTTCAGAAAAAAAAAAAAAAAAGAGGGAACTCAAAGACTATGGCAGACGTTGCGCTGCAACACTTTGTTTCATACAGTGTTCCTAAATACAGAATTTCTACTAGTTGTGTAGCCATGAATGCCGACAATTTCTTATCCAAGAGCGAAATGATGTAGACATTACAAGCTGACTACAGGGTGTTCAGCTCTGAAGCTGCCGCTAGGACAGAGAAATATTCTGGATAAACTTTTTTGTGGCGCAAAGGTCATAAAGAGGCAGGAATCCCATGTCTGAATCTAACTGGTTGAGAACAAAAGCTAAGTTTCTGTAATTCTTTTATCAATGCCAACATCATTGTTAAGATTTGCATATCAATTTTAATTTTGTGTATTAAATATGGGGTACTGAAGTTTGCTGTGACTTGAAACAGTAATAGAAAAAGAGCTAAGCATTTAAAAAATCAATGCCATTATGCTGATAATCAGAGTATAGCCTTATCCACCCACCTAGCATACTGTAAAATCATCAAAAGCACACCTTCATGTAATACTGTGAACACTTGCCCCAGGGTTTAACTGTTAAGCTTTGCACTGAGCAAAGGGGATAATGTGGTATAGGAAAAATATGTACATATTATACAAAAACACTGAGCTACAACCAAACTATACTTGGAAAAACAGAATTGAATCTAGCCAAAGGGAGGGGGGGCAGGAGGTTTAGCAATAAGCTGAAAAACATGATGTCCACCCAGAAGAAAACAAAAGGTAAAGATGCAAATCAATGCTGTTATTCAGAACACAATTATAGTTAATCACACCAGAACCTAAACCAAAAAGAAGAGACAATGGAAAGCCTATAGCACAATGCTGGAAACTTGTTGACTGAAAGAACGACTGCTTTATACAATTTCCAAACACAGAAAATTGTAAACATTATGTTCACAGCTGACCACGATAGCTTTTCAGATTATGTACAAGGACAGATAGAGCAGTAACTGATCTGTAACTGCTGTCCACCCACTCTGTGAGTCAGAGGTACATCAGACATGTCAGAAAACAATCTCAATATCTGATGATACTGTCTGCTGCACAGGAAAAATTATCAGAACCAAAAGAAAAGAAAAGAATGACAAATGTTGTAATAAACAAAAGTGACAAAATGTCAAAGTAAAATTAGAAAAAAAAAAAAAAATATATTAATACTACATACAAATGTATAAAAGAATAACTTGCATAAAACATAAAATGTGATCCAAAAAAGGAAAAAAAAAAAAAAAAAGAAGAAAATATGAGGGTAAAAACATTGCATGGGTAGAGCAGCACAAGGAATTAATTCATCATATTTCTGGGTGAAAAACAAGAAAAGAAACTGCACAAGAAGAAGAAACTGTAAGTTAGTAAGTACAAAAATGCTGGCTGTATGCAGGGTGACTACATATATGACAGAGTAGGCCTACATCAATGCCAAAAAATAAACAAACGAATATGCACATTAAAAAAATAAAAATCAGTAAGGAAAAGGAAAAAACACCTTTGTGCCAGTTTATAAATGAGTTGCTTGCATAGAGAGAATGACAGGTTTCGTAGTTACGTTCTGAATACGAATATTAACCAGAAACAATTAACTGTTTGTTTGATCTTGCTAATATTATCATTATTGATTCTATAACAAGAACTTCAATATGTACGACATCAATATCTACCAATTTCCAATAAAAAAAAAAAAAAAGAACTGCTTTCTTAAAATGCATGAGGCTGACAACAGTTGGTGAATCCCTGGGAAATGGACTGGGCATTAATTTGTAAATGTCATCAGCAAGTGTTTCCAACCTTCGGAAGGTCATCTTTTCCCAAACATCCATTTCCCAATAGATAAAAGCTTGTAAATGGACATCTACTGAATTCAACTTATGTAATACCCTATGAATTATTGCAGTTCCATGCCTAAGCTTCACTCACTATAAGCTTGCAACTATCTAGGCTATAAGACTAAGTAATGCCATAACACTGTACAGATGTATAATCTATAGGTAGAAAACACATACTGAATGACCCAATGCATCAAACAAACAGAATACTTTCAATGAAGTTCTACATCTAATGCTCACAGCTCTTTCACTAATGAATAATTGCCTTCTGTCACTTTATAAAGTTTATGGATGTAAAGCAAAACAGATAAAGTGCAAAGTTAACAGGGCAGTGGGCGTCATGCAAAAACACTGACCAGTGTTCCATAACACTGGGTAATCCTGAGGCTAAGCAGAACTGCAGCACTCAAAACAAAACATAGATATGCTCTTCAACCACGTGTGGGTCCATCTCTTGAGTCATGGTAGTTAATGCTAATTTGAAACTGCTTGTTACGACAGATCTGACGGCTGAATTGTCACCAGATTGTGCTAACTGGTCCGCTAAAACACTGCTAGTTTAGAATTTTGAAACCATGGATATGGAAGAATGAAGAGAGCGAGAGAGAGAAGGAGAGATAGAGAACTGGGAGGGATGTTGATAAAAGATGAGGATTGAAAGAGCTTCAATGCCAATATTTCATGTACTGATGTAGTAAGAGATCATATACAGTATTTTTATAACATAATAATAATAACCATGATGATTTTTCTATTTTATAAAATAATAACCATGATGATGATGATGACAATAATAATCATGAGTAGTTTTGCATGTCAAATAAAATAAAACAATATAACCAGAGATCAGTTTTGGACATACGTGTATAAATATGTATGTAATAATATGCATAGCAAAACGTTATATGTTCATGGTAGCAAATCCAGGGCAAAAGTGATTTAATGCCACTTTATGTTGATAATGTCTTTGAACATATTTTTTTGACCTTACTCTTTTAGCAAATAAATAGGGTTGCAAAACCCCCTCAAAGGCAGATATTGTACTGATAATAATCAGTGAACTTGATAAAAGTGGCTGAACCTTCTTCTACTGACTAAGACTAACCTCAGGCTGAAACACCTGGTTCAATCAATTGACCATCAAACAGTCTCATTGAATGCCTCAGTTAGTAGAAACTTCAATGCCCAAAAACCAAAAACCAAAACGATGACAAATGAAATGTATGCACAAGACAAAATTTCAGTGAAATAACGATAAAACTGGAAAGTCAAACTGAAAGTCGAACAGAGAATGCCTTGGCATTCTACAATACGGGGTGGTGTTGGTGGTTGAAAACAAAGGTACAGAGAAGTCTGTAATGCTCGATGTGTTTGTACAATGCAGTAAGAATTGTTACAACATAATGAACAACTTGGAAAAGTTAACAGTAATATAGAGAGAAGAGCTACACACTGAAGCAGATACAGAAAGTCATAATATAATGTATTATCTGGATTTTGTTGCGTATCAACTACAACTGACTAAATCTTTAGCCTCGAGTGACCGCATCAATGGCGCACATAATTAACTGTTAATTAAACACAGCAAAATGGGGAACAGGTTAACAAACAAAATGCATACCAAAGAGTGATATATCATGAAATTATATTGAATTGATAATATAAGAAAATCGACATTTTTTCTTCCAGGCCAACAAGAAAATGACATAAATCTTATCAGTCCCATTCGGCAGGAAAAGAAAGTTAATGATTAGAGATACATCTCTCTCTGGATTTATCGATAACTTTATTTTCCATGTGGCAAATCAAAATTCAAGTTGATGTCAAACCATTTATAAAGTCTAACGATTCACCAAATGCAACACAAGTTGTCCTGAAATTATTGCTAATGATCCATCAGCAATCGAGTCAAGAAAATTTATGCCTTTGCTGAATGCAACTTTTATGGCAAAGCTTTTGCCTTCATCACACTGAATAACGGTTACTTGATTTTCTTAAGTTTTGGAAACATTGAGGACAGCGATATCAACTGCATTTTTCTGACGAGATTTTCCCAAACCACAGTGACATAAATTATGACATTGATTCCTCCAAAAAAAAAAAAAAAAAACGATTTATATGTCTTTCTGATACATTGGTGTTCTTCTGGGTTATACAGACATTAAATTCTTTAGCATCACAGACCTTGAGACAAGATTTGATCATTTCACTATGGGACTCCGGTTTGCAAAATACAAAGTTGAAGGTGATAAAACTGACATATTAACAAGTTAGATAAACTTCTTAAACAACAGTTTAGTCTTCTTTGTATTCTCAATGTCTTGTGAAATCTGCACCCATTATGACTCACAGTGAGTTGAAACTGAATAGAGAGTAGTCTAGCTGGGATGCAAATAAAACAAACATTACAGAAAAAAAAAAAAACAAACTGCATCAATAACTGCACAGGCATTTACTTAATCCTCAAAGGCCTAAAAGAGGATGGGGAAGGGAGGAGGGGAAACAACAACAAAAACAACAAAAAAAAAAGGCAAGTAACTATTATTGCTGCCAGCCGCTGAACAAGTTAAACAAATTAACCCCAGGAGACATCTGGCTGTGAGATCATGCCCTCAATGTACAGGACTGGGAAAAACTAACAAATGGGATCTGATGTTTCAAAGTTACAACTGCTGACTTGCAGGTCCTCAAAATGCCACCATGAGAAGTAAAAACAATGCCATTAGATGACTGAAAGCTGTAGATAAAAATAGTTTGACGGAACAAAATTGTGGTTTTCTCATTTGTAGAGATTTCCACAAATGCCAAATTTCAAGGTGTATAAAAGCTAATTCCCTGAAAGCTCAGCTGGCAAAACTGAAAGTGTTGCACAGTTCACACTGACTGCAGAATCTACTATTGTCATTGCATAGACAGGCAAACACTTGTCACACAAACTGGTATACTATAAATCAAATTGTATCCATTTTTTTTTCTGTCCATTCATCCTTTGGCAGAATCCACTATGGAACAATCTGAACTGAATCCGCAGGCATGATGAGTCTCTCACACTGAGAATTAGGATCACACACACACACATGAAAAATCAGCTACTCTCCCTGATGCTCCAGATTCTTTTGACAGAGAATGAATTTTAAATCTCAAAGTGAATCATCACCAACATCTTCCTCTCAAATCAGAGGCTTCCAAACATCTTCTTGTGGTCCTTGCTCGCTTTCAATAAATAGCATCATCATCCCACCACTTTCACAAACTATACTACGGGTTTTGAAAAACATGAGGCTATCACTGTCAGCGCGCGTTTTCTGGATCAGTCTGACTCCTCTATTTCTGCATAGCATTCCTCAGTCAGCATGAAGTACTTGTTAGCCAGCCGACCCTTCATGGCTGCTGTGGCTGCCTCAGCCGCTTCACTATACAAATCTCCTAGAAAGAATAACACAAATCAACAATGTCAGAGATGTTCTGAATGAATATTATGGTGCACTGCACAATAATAACAACAAATGACAAGAAGAAGAAATACATATTCTGATTTCTCCATCCTTCACCCTTAGGTTGCCAGAACAAAATAGCATTAGAATATAAAGAATTATTTATCATTTGCAATTAGGACTCCTGCAACTTTCACTTACAGCAAACACAAAATCTCAGGAATACTGCAGATGCTCAAAGATAAACTGTTATAGCCTTGAGTACAAAAGAGAAAAGACTTGCGGTAAATCTAAAGACGAGCACTGACAGAATTAACTGGCATAAACAAACGGATCAAATTCTGGGACAATTGGAGATGAAGATGATGAAACTAAGCACTAATCAATCTTTGAGCATACTGAGTAACTGGTATCACACTAAATCTTGTTCAGTTCCTTTTCTAATGGTGAAAAAAAAAAATCTGTGTTCTACCTTGAACAGAAGTGGAGATACTGACAATAAAAGACATTATGGTTTCTTAATTTCTTTTTCATTTTTTTCCCCCTTCTTTCATTTAGGTTTTCTTGACTTTGGTTCAAAATGTGTGAAATGTTACTTAGCAACTTTTCTGTCCTGATGTTCAATTCCTGATGATACAATCGTTAACATACCTGCTTTCTGAGGATCTTTCTCCAGACCATGTCCACCTGTTCTGTACAAGGCAGCCTGCTGAGCCAGCAGTAAGTGCTGTGGGTCTTCCATGGTGCTGTCAAACTCTCCACCTTCATCGTGGTCAATCTGCTCGATGGCTTGCTGGTAGTAGTGCACCGCATCCTCCCATGATAAGGACCTGCCACCATGATGAGAGACAATCAATTCCTTGATGACATATCATATATGTAAGACATCATTAACCCTGGACTGATTGCTTATCATCTGGACATTTTAACTAATGACAATATCTCACAGGAGTTAACAATTTTATTCCATGTCCAAAGATACAAAAAATAAATAGCGCAGTGCTCCTATACTAGTAAATATATCAGTCTGGACTGAACATTTTGACTCAACTGCAGGGAGAAGTCCTAAATGTCAAGACCCCATGCGATCAAAATTTCTGATGATGCATCTAAAAAAAAAAAAAAAAACGGGGATGGGGGGCATTAGATGAGTGGAGATAAAGAAGGTTGTTCCTTACCTCTTGCTGCCTAGGTTATCCCCAGTCTCAAAGGCCCTGGCCATGAAGATCATAGCATTTCTGTCTCCAGCCTCTGCTGCCTGCACCATGTAGTCCACACCTTTGTCAATCAGCTCCGGCCTTTGCTGGAAACAGTATACAGAAAAGTTTGTCACTGACATGCTTTTCGCCGTGGAGTTTTCTTGACAGGTTCTAAAGAATGATATGCTCCAAATGCAAAGTATATCTTGCCAAATGAAAAGATACATAATATTTAACTATAAAATCTGGCAGCGATATGCAACAAAATATCTATGACTGCAGCCATTACTCCCCATAAATACAAATGAAAACAAACAAACATTTAGATCATGCTGCTTTTACACTGTTCAAGTTTAAACAGAAAAAAAAAAAAAAAAATAAACAAATAAAACCCTCACTCACATCAGTGTTTCCTACAGATTCCTACAAAGTTTATATGGAGCATTCAACGACTGTTCTGATACAAATGTTATGTTGTGTTCACATGTAAATGAGGCTTAGAAATGCATGTAGAATAATTTATTTTTTTTTCTGTTTTCCTTCTAAATTTTACATCGTGTGGCAAATTCCTAAATTATCTTATAAAAAAAAAAAAAAAGAAAAAGAACTACAGAACACATATCAAAATATGTCCTAGGTCTAGTTTCATCTATACCAAAACACGTAATGCACTCAGAAAGTCAAAGTTTTTTATTTTAAAACCTGAATCTTATCAATTTGCACCATTTGCGCAGCCACGTCACACATGTGACTGACAACCAGGAACTTTTACACTCACCTGTACCACACAGTTGACAAACAGATCTCTCTGCAGTCCCATGTACAGCCGTGCCAAGGTGCTGATGGCTTCCAGCACACCCAGCTCTGCCGCATGCTCCTCGTGGAACAGAGCACTGTCCCAGTCAATCACGTCTTCCTCCACAGAGAATCGTCCAATCTCATGGTACCTGGCCATTTCATGGTGAATCTTAAAACAGAAAAAAAAAAAAAAAAATCATAATCATAATGACACATCAATGAAATTATGTCAAACTAGAGATAGCCCCTTTGGAAACAAGTGAAAAACTGACGTTAGAATAGGTCTGGTTCATGTGTGTTTATCATGTCTTGTTTATTCCTCTGAACTTTCTTTCATTTTAGTACCAAGAAAAATATTAGCGGTGGAAAGATGGAAAATGCAGAATGTCGACATGGAAAACATTTCTTAATCATGTTAACTGTCACGCAAATTTTAAAAGTCCTACTTTATATTAGTTCTAATTAACATCATCCGTCTGATTATTATTTTATTCGCTGTCACAGTGACAGATGCTAATTCCTAATTTTATCCACACTGCAGCTGTAGGGAAATAAAGCCACAATATATATATTTTTTTTTGTTCTTCCTGCACCCTATCAACAACACTGACACAGTTTGAGTCATGCACTTAAATTTCCTTGTCAAGGCAACAAAAAGCTTAGCTTTCTAAGGCATTCATTGAAATCCAATTGGCATAGTTTCATTTTCTGCATGGAAAATATCATTTTATAAATGGTAACAGGGATGGAACAGGAGATTGTCAAGAACATAACTGTATCATCAAGAAGATGATTTGTTGCAGGCTTTTATACAAAGTTAACAATGTGTTGTACAGCTCAATGGTTAAACAGCAAGCAAATGTACCTGACCAAGTACAGAGTCACCAATCCTCAGATTCAGCAACTGTCTCTCTTGCAACTCATGCAGTACACTGGATGGGCGGGCTTTTCGTGCCTGAGCTTCACTGAATGCTCGTCTTTCCTCATCCTAGACACACGGAGAAAGCAAATCATGCATCTTAAATGTCGAAACATAATGCTTCATTAACAGTTGGTAAACCATATATTAAACAATAAAAACTGAGCACCGTATGTGATGACATCTTTATACAGAGCTATATAGTGAACGTGGACTTTAGATAAGTTAAAGCATTTGAAGAGATTTTTAACATATGGTGAATAACACAATGCAGCAACCTATTGTAATCAAAAGACCACAGTATTAGCATTAAATATTCTTTGGGCTGCACTGCCTCAATTGATAATATACTACTGCCATATCACTTTGGTTACGTCAAAGTTCAATGGTTGTGATAGAGATACATGGCAGTCACTAAGACCGAGATAACTTTCCTTTTAAAAGAGCTATCAATGTCCTTGACTTGAACCACTATTTCTATAATATTGTTAATATATCCTGCCATGTATATGTAAATGTGACTGTGATAAGTGAGGCACTCTCAAACTTTTTTCTTCCCTATGGAAAACAGTAACACACACACACACTATTTAAATTTTAAAAAAAAAAAGGGGGGGGGGGGGGGGGAGGAAAAGGGACTAAGCTTTTTAACTAAACAC
>JBCAUA010827672.1:0-14368 GCA_038406235.1 Peronia verruculata
TCTATCTACCTATCTATCTATCTATCTATCTATCTATCTATCTATCTATCTATCTATCTATCTATCTATCTATCTTTTTTTCTGTTTATCTGCCTGTCTGTTTGTCTCTTGTCTAATTATTTGTATCATTCTGTGTAGAGGGTAGTGAAAGATGGGAGTTCTTTCTCCTCATTTCTAGCAGGGGCAAGGGATTAAAGATACCGAAAATTGACAACTTGCCGCTCTCAGTTTTAAAACTATCTCCTTTTTCTTACACTGTTACATTCGATCAATCAATATCGATCGATATTGCCACCAAAACTAATAACCTAAGAAAGCAAACGAGAGGGTACACAACAGTGTCGAAGCTAATGAAAGATGTGGGTCCCTTTCCTTGATTTCCAAAAGGGGGAAGGGATTAAAGATGAAAGATGCCGAAAATTGACAACTTGCCGCTCTCCATTTTAAGATTTTTTTTTGGTCTTTTTTTTTCTTTCATCCGATCAGTGAATATCGATAGCTAATGGAACCAAAGTTAAGAACCGAAGACAGCTCACGAGAGTTTACATAAAAGTGCGGAAGATAGTGAAATATGGGGGCTCCTTCTCTTTATTTCGGAGAGGGGCAAGGGATTAAAGATGCCAAAAATTGAAAACTTGCCGCTCTCCGTTTTAAAACTGTCTAATTTTTCTTACACTGTTACATTCAATCAGTGAATATCGACCGCTAATTGAACCAAAACTAATAACCTAAAACAGTGTACGAGAGGGTACAAAAAGCGTTTAAGATAGTGAAAGATGGGAGTTTATTCCCTTCATTTGCCAGAGGAGCAAGGAACCTGCCGTTCTCCGTTTTAAGACTATCTCCTTTTTCGTACACTGATGCATTTGATCAGTGAATGTCAATGGCTAATGGAACCAAAACTTAGAACCAAAGAGAGCATACCAGAGGGTACACAACAGTGTGGAAGATGTTGAAGGATGGGGGTTCCTTCTCCTCATTTCGGACAGAGGCAACCGATTAAAGATGCCGAAAATTGACAACTTAAGAATATCTCCTTTTTCTTACACTGATGCATTTGATCAGTGAATATCGACCGCTAATGGAAAACAAAACCAAACAACCAAAGACATTATACCACAGGGCACACAAGAATGTTGATGATAGTGAAAGATGGCCTTTCCTTCTTTTCATTGACCGGCAAGGGATTAAAGATGCCGAAAATTGACAACTTACCGCTCTCCGTTTTAAGACAATCACCTTTTTCTTACACTGTTACATTCGATCAGTAAATATCGATCGCTAACGGAACCAAAACTAATAACTTAAGACATCATACGGGAGGGTACATAAAAATGTTGAAGATATTGAAAGATGGGGAGTTATTTTCTTCATTTGTTGGAGGAGCAAGCAATTAAAGATGCCGAAAATTGACAACTTGCCGTTCTCCGTTTTAAAACTATGTCCTTATTCTTACACTGATGTATTTAATGAATATCGATCGCTAATGGAGCAAAAAAAAAAAAAAAAGACAGCATACCCCAGGGTAAACAAGAGTATTAAAGATGGTGAAAGATGAACGTTCCTTCTTTCCATTTGCCAGACGGTCAAGCTATTAAAGCAAGCCGAAAATTGACAACTTGCCATGGTCCGTTTTAAGACTTTTTTTTTTTTTCTTACACTGATGCATTTGATCAGTGAATATCGATGTCTAATGGAACCAAAATTTAGAACCAAAGAGAGAATACCAGAGGGTACACAACAGTATGGAAGATAGTGAAGGATGGGGGTTCCTTCTCCTCATTTCGGAGAGGGGCAAGGGATTAAAGATGCCGAAAATTGACAACTTGCCGCTCTCTGTTTTAAGACTATCTCCTCTTTCTTACACTGTTACATTCGGTCAGTAAATATCGATTGCTAATGGAACCAAAACTTATAACCTAAGACATCATACGGGAGGGTACATGAAAGTGTTTAAGATAGTGAAAGATGGGGGTTTATTCTCTTCATTTGCCAGGGGAAAAGAAATTAAAGATGCCAAAAATTGACAACTTGAAGCTCCTCGTTTTAAGACTATCTCCTTTTTCTTACACTGATGCATTTGATCTGTGAATATCGATGGCTATTGGAACCAAAACTAAGAAGCAAAGATAGCATACCAGAGGGTACACGAATACAGACAGAATGGATCACTGCCTCCCCATGGAGGAAGAAGGTGGGAGATGAGCTTGAGAGGCTCTTGATCCTCTAATGTTGGATTTTCTACCTTCGGAAGACTAAGGAACAACTTCAGCAATGCAGGTTTAAAAACACACACACACACACACACACACTCAAAAAAAAGCCACCACGCTAATACTAATAAGACAGATTGTTGTAAAACATCTCAGAGCAGCGATAGTCATGTAGATGATATAAATTAGGCGCCGTCTATTTGGGCCAGATGGCACAACTAGACCCTGGAGTCTATTTGGGCCTCGTGCGTAAGAAAGTTATTTTACCCAGTTAATTATGTAACGTGTCGGGAGGGGAGGCTACCCCAACTCCCTTCCCCTCCCCCTCCCTCCCCCCAAAATAACTGCTAACAGACGTTCCCATGTGCGAGCCAATACAAAATTATTTCGCCTTTACTTTGTGGTGCAACTTTTTTATTTGCCTATGCTTCCTCATTGCAACAGTAGGCCCAGACAGACACTCCGTGGTGAACAAATGCTTCTTTTTTTTTTTTTTTACAGGCTGCCAAAGCCTAAATGTAAACGTAAAAAGAAGAAAAAAAAACAAAGAAAACAAAACGAGCACCAGTAACTTTTCTTACTGACTTCATAGGGTTAAGCCAGACGGTTAATGAATATTAGGGTAAAGAGAGAGTGTTAATGAACAGTGAGGGTTAAGAGACATACTTAATGAACAGTAATGGGTAAGAGAAATTGTTAAGAGATAGCAGCGGTTCCGAGAGACTGTTAAGGGCACAAAGAGTTAAGAGAGACGGGTTAAGAAACAGTAAGGGTTAAGAGAAACGGTTAAGGAGCTGTAAAGGTTAAGAAAGATTGTTAAGAGACAGCTATGGTTAAAAGACTGTTGAGAGAGATTGTCAAGGGCCAGTAAGGGTTAAGAGAGACAGTTAAGGAACAGTAAGGGTTAAAAGAGACGGTTAAAGAACGGTGAAGATCTCTCTCGCGCCGCACCATTGAGGCGATACTGATTACGTCTTCAAGTAAAGTGATATCGATCCGATCGACAACGTAAAGCAAAACTCACGCCGCGTTTCACACTGTAGTTGAGGCAAGACACCTGCTCGTCCCGTCTCCCATTACCTCTGTGATCGAATGTTCAAAGCGGTGTCATTAGTTAGATAAAGAAATAACGTGAAGGAAAAGAAACATGCCAATAGTTTGAGTTGTATGGAGAAATGATAGCTCAATATTTGTTTGATGATACAGCGGGCTGATGATCACAACAGATCCAAGTCAACATAAGCAGAGATGAATTTATCATCTACCTTGGCTCAGACATTGATGCCCAACTGGCAGATATTTCGGCCGTGGGGCTAAATAAAGAGTTAAGCTGAAACATGTAAGTGAAAATATTTTTGATCTGTTATACAAATACATTTTTCATGGATTTGATTTTTTTTTAAAAATGTCTCGCGGCCAGTCGAAATGAGACTAAAGTCGTTGGGCTAGAAAGAAGAAATCGGGCTTTTGAATGTGGGAGAGGGTGTCAGACACTGAATTCTTTTTTTCCGCAGAAATCAAAAGTGCGTTCATTTCTGAACAAGACAAATATTGGTCTTACCCTTGATTTATCAATATCTTTTCATTAAAATCGGGGTTTTGTGAGGTAGGTATGCAGATTTATGCATTCTACCGTTCATTTAAACTCGATTTTTTTCTCGGAATTTCGGTCATTGCTGCCCCCCCCCCCCTTGTCTCTTTAAACTGCAATATCTCTGGTTAGAATAAGGTTACCTTAAAACTTTTTTTTATCACAGAAAAAGTATGAAATAAACTTTCACAAGAAACCAAAAACTCCAGATGGTGAAAAAATTGACATACGTCTCATTTTGACTGGCTGCTGTGAGACAAACGACCAAAGAGATCAGTAAAAAACTTCATTGTTTTCTATGTTAAGAGCCGGAGGGGGGGGGGGGGAGGGGAAAATACAGCCGCGTCCTCGTTAAACATCTGACGATATTTTAAATTCCATGTTTCGTTCACAGGTCCTGATCATGGGTGGGACAGAATGTGCAAATACATCACAGGGGATGAAGAAAGAGTTAAATCTGTGTACACATTAGCACGCCAAAAAAAAAAAAAAAAATATATATATAAAATGATAAAATTGGCAGGCCTACTTGTTTTATAAACTTATCACATCTAAACCTAGGTAAACACATTAAGAAACAAATAAACACTCCTTTTTATATATATTTCCAGTGTTTTTAGCAGGGAATTCTTTAATACTACAACACGTAGAAAGGTATTTGCACCGTTAAGGTATTGCGCAGTTATTTTGTGGTAGTTAAGAGTGTTTTGGTGAGTCCGCGGTTGACAAGAGAAAGACCAATGAAGACCCTGAAAAAAAAAAAAAAAATCAGGCCTTACAGCCAATGATCCAACAAGCCAAATCACTTTTTTCAAATACTAATTAAATGAAGCAATTAATGTGATCATAATGTACAACACGTTAAGAAATGGTCATTCACATGAGAAACATTCTACAAAATGCATAGTTACCATGGAAACGGCAGCCATCTTGGATATTACGTCATAATTAACACGTAATTTTACTTTCTTAGTCATTCCAAAATCAAATGACGAAATTTGATTTCGTGGTTGTTGTTGTTGTTGCGTAGTCCTCGGAAGATATAAAATCAAATAGCTGGCTAATTCAGAAGTTGATCGAGCAATAAATTAATATCACAAAATTTGCTTTTCAAAGTTGGTTAATATTTCAGCAAATGAAAAGTTTGAGACTGTCCATAATTTTAAAAAAAATCTTTCAAATGAACATCCTTGACATATCAAGATAAAAAGTAGTCAAATGTTTGTAGGTATAAATGGAGATAAAGTGTGTCAAATTTCAAGGCTCTAAGTACAATAATAAGAAACAGTTTAAGAAGATACTGTCATATTTGTCAAAAATAATAATAATAAAAATAATAATAAAATGAAGCTTACAAAATTTTAAGGAGGGTAGAATACTTCCAGACCATATTCTAGCCATTTACAGATTTTTTTTTTTTTCAATGTAAACAGCATATTTCCCAATTGTACAATGATTATAGCATCTTTTAAGACTGAAATGAATACATGGTATTTTTTCCTCCAGTTGATGATTTTCTACCCGCGAGCTCCGTTTACGAGATCACCAAGCACAGCGTGATTATAGGCCATACAACACTAACCTATGGCATCCGCGGCTTTGATGATTTATCGTACATTGAATATTATTCATTATACATTGCTATGCGACGCCAGAAGCTCACAGCTGCCAGAGAAAGGCGACACAGAACTGCATCAGCAGTGATCACAACAACAGACTTCCAGTGCCCCCCACTGTTCAAGACTCTACGCCTCCAGGCTAGGACTGCAGAGCCACCTTCGTGTGCATGGATGAGTTGCAGCATGTAAATGTTATCATCGGATCCGATGAACAAACAACCAATATGCGTGGTAATAAATATATATATAGGACAACCAGCGCTGATTAAAATCACAAAGGTGCGAGTATGCAATAAGCTCCATAAGATTCAAATTGTATTATCAAAATATAAAACTCCATTTTTTGTTGTGTGAAGGACTCCATGTCGTATATCTTTCATGTAGTACAATACATCAATTACAACTGCAGAAATTGCAGTCTGACACTTTCATTTTGCAAAGGATTACAGAAAAAGGCGAAAATCTTTACAACAAAAACGCCCACAGGACTGATCAGTCATTCCCTAATATATCTGTCACACACAATCATTATCTACAGAAAAGTGGGATATTTGTCCACGTTCACCACATCTACGAAAGAAATATATGGCTATCCCAAAAATAATTGCTTTCCCCACCAAGTGCACCGACAATCCCGTCGATACAATCACATTTAAGCCCGGCCAGAGACTCAGGAAATCATTGCCCTTTACATTTCGGTAATCTCTCCGCTGATGACTGAGACAAGTATCACACTTGTGCTTAAGCAATATAAAGGAGCAGGTATTATGGACAACATATTACATCATCCCGTTCAACCACAGGTCTCTTATCTGAAGAATGGACATAGCTAAGTTTCAATTATCTATCTTTATAAGAGGAGCAAATATATCCTGCCCCGTCATTTACTCACGGCAGTTTATTACTGAGTAATCCCCCGTGCCAAAAAAATGCCGGCGTGATGATTACTGGATCTTCGTCGAAACTTTTGTGGTAAAATGATTTTGATTGCCGAAATTTTGTTATCCAACGTCTAAGAGCAAAATTTATTTGCCTGCCCACATTTTACAAAAGACAATGCGTTGTGCCTAATGTAGTGAGGTGTGGTAGTAACAAAGTTACGTGGATAAACTGAAAACCTGTAGTAAAGTTGCAACTGGGAATTCCCAATGATAATCAATGAAATTTTCCCGTGACAGAAAAGCTTATTTTTTGCTTATCTGCCACGATCAGTTTTCCCAAGTATTATAATTTATCCTGGAATTTATTATAAATATCAGCTCACGTGCTTCATTGTGTACAAGACATTATAGTCAAATTGCACTTTCGTTCCTTCTTTGTTGTTGCAAAAAAGCAGGAATATAATTTTTAGCCACATATAAAAGAGCTGCGGCGTTTTTGTTTGTTTTTTTACATACCGAAACTTAACTAGTGCCTGTGCTAAACAAATACACATGAATAATTTCAGTTATAGACAAATAGAGAACATAATTACTTATCGACTAAAAAACAAAAACAAAAAGAAAAAAAAAAACAGTAAAAAGGTCCGTCTAGCAACCCAGGAAAAAAAATACACATTACAATCCATAAACCATGACGAGTCGAATATGTATATATATTTCTATATATTATATATATATATATATATAGAGAGAGAGAGAGAGAGAGAGAGAGAGAAAGAGAGAAAGAGAGAGAGATACAGAGAGAGAGAGAGATATAGATATAGATATAGATATATAGATAGATATAGATAGATAAAGATATATATATATAGAGAGAGAGAGAGAGAGACAGAGAGAGAGAGAGAGAGAGATAGATATAGATATAGATATATAGATAGATATAGATAGATATAGATATATATAGAGAGAGAGAAAGGGAGACACAACGTTTAGTGCAATGATTTTTCGCGGCTGACAGCGCAAGATATTTTTCAAAACATGGTAAAGTTATGACATTTTCTTTCATAATTTGTCGGTACAACCAAGTACACCAATACACGATTGAAATACATGCTGTTACAAATCGTTCTTCCTGTGGGATCATATCCCATATGAAACATTGAGCTTTGGCGGGTGAAACAACCATCAAGTTGTAGAAATCTGTAGAACAAACAAAGCTCTTAACCCTAGAAGTGTCAGAGGCTGATCTGTTCAAAACCCTCGATAATTATATTTTGAAGTGCAATCTTTTTCAAAATAGAACTCACTATTGAAACATTGTACTCGCTCCGTCTCATCTTAAAACAAAGACAGTTCTCTCTTAACCCTGAACATTAATCTCATCACAAAGGTATTGACACTAATGTTTTTCGTACTGACGCTTTTAGGGTTAAAGCGTTGTATGCAATCAGTTAGTGCTACCCATTAGACATCTAAGCATTGCGTTACGTTCCTTTCACTCACAGAAATCACGCAGACATGGATCACAGTCTTCTCGGCACGACTCGCGATCCGAGTGCATTGAGATAATATTATGAGGGAAAAAAAGCTTCCGCGACCAGACAAAGGGTGGCCTGCAATGGCTGTTCACTGTTTGTTGAAGGGATACTGGGTGAAGCTTTGCAATCGATGGCTAAGTGTTTTCATTGATCGATCTGAGAGCGTCAGAGATCTCAGTGTACTAACGAACAGCCTCTCCTCTTCCCCCCCCCCCGCCTTTTTTTCTCCCCCCACCCCCCACCCTTTCTCTCTCCTTTCCCTCCCCCCACAATGGCACTATGCAGCGATGCCATGATAGATTTCTGTTAGCACCATTACAACCCAATGTTACAGATATAATGCAGCGTAATAGGACATAATAGATTTCTTTTAATCCATTATAATCTAATCTTACAGATATAATACAGTGTACGTAATAAGAAATAATAAATTTCTGTTGATCCATTTCTAACCCGATTTTACAAATATAATACCGCGTACGTAATGAGAAATTGTAGATTTTCATTATCTTTTCACCATACGTATCATATAATAGAGCCGGAAAAGTCAAAATAAACTTCTGTTTATCTTCTTATAACCCAGTGTTTCAGATATAATACAAATAAATAAAACACAACAATATTTTTAGTTATCTGTTACAGATTAATGTTACAGCGAAATAAGATATAGTCGATATGTATTTATCCGTAACACCCCGAAGAACAAAGACAATACAACATAACAGATTTGTCTCAATCCGCTTCATTCCAATGTTACATATTACGAAACAGCTCAATAAGACTAAGTAAATGAAAGTAAGAATAGTCTATAATATTAAGAAATGACTTCTAAAGTATGCATTTTTTACTAGTGATCAAACTTTTGCCTATCCATCAGTCGCAGACAGATGTGCTAGAGATCAATTTCTGAATGTACTATAAACGAATGCTTACAAACGCAAGAACAGAGCCTTTCTGACGACCAGTCATCTTTCTACCCTGCTCTACCTTAAGTAGAAATTGAGATATTGGCAATTAAAGACGACGGGGGTGACCTGTTGCTTCAGTTGATTTTAATGAGAAAATGGCCCATAACTCTTGTTAATCCTTACTAATCCTCATTAGACCGTGTCACTAAATTACAATTTTGAGGCTTTTAATAAATCTATTTCAGCAAATGTAACTCTGAAATTCATTTTTAGATTGATAAAAGCGGGTTCTGTGGAGAAATAAAATGTGCTAAAAAAATCATTCACTGTTCAAAACATTCTTCCGGTCAATTTGACAATCGTCTGATTTCACGGTGTCTTATAGTCTTGTAGCAATTACTGATAGTCGACATTGCCTGCAAGTTTTACTATCAACGTCTTTCAAAAGCTGTCTTGGGTCCTAGAGAGTTAATGAATGTCAAACCATGTTCTTTTTCTTTTAGCTAGTGGAATACGGGAAAGTGATTCCCGTAGAAGAAGGCGAAGAAGACTGAGTTACTGAAGATGGGTAATTGGATTACGGCTATGTGATGCTGGAGAAATCGATGTCTGTAATTGTCACCATCTCCTTTTCTGTGAAGGTTTGCGATGATCTTTGTATAACTGATCTTACATTTTTTTTTTCTTTTAATATTGCTATTATTCTTCCTGATGCTGTTCTTCTTCTTTCTCTTCTTTTGATAATTCATTTTTCTATTTCTTTTCTTTTTTTTCTTCCTTTTTCTTCTTTTCTTCCTTCCTTCCTTTCTTTTTTTGTTTGTTTTGTTTCTTTTTTTTTTAACTTCATCAACCTCTTTTTTTTTTTTTTTTATTTTTAATTTCCTCCTATTTCTCTTGTCATCGTCGTCCTCTTCTTGTTCCTCTTCCTCAATCTTTTTTTTTTTTTTTTCGGTTTCGTTCTTGCATATTTGTTCCTTTCTTTTTCACTAGAGTCTTTACGGTTGTATACTTTTTCTTTTCCTGCTTTGAGCTAGTCTTCGTTATTTTCGTACACTCTTGTCTACGCTGTTCCAACGTCTATTTCTAAGGCTTGCCTCATGCTAAATTGTTATGTTAAAAAAAAAAAAAAACAGCAACACATACATACACACATGTTTTGACAACATCCAGGCCGATCCTTTCCAGAATAAATATACACAAATATTAGCATTGCTGAACACAAGCAGGCCATCGCTCATCTAGATGTACCTCTGTATTCATCTGACTAAAGGACGCATATGCAAAAAAAAAAAAAAAATCGATGTTACTCGGTGAAAAATATTTTATTCCTACAAGTAAAATTTTTTTTAAAAAGGCGCGGGGGAGGGGGGGGATGCTATGATAAATTCTTTATATATTACCAGACACAGACATTTTACCAGGAGCTCAACACGCGTTCTGATATAGGGAACTGAATCTGATATAAATCTAATCTGAACTAGATAATTTGCATCTGCGGCGTTTTGTTAGAAAGAGGGCATACCTGTCTGTCAGCACCTGCTTTCCTTTGACAGCTACACAACTTCATCGACAGCTTTGTGAAAGATTTACGTCCTCAGGTTTTTGTCTTCGATTTTTGTATGTCTCTCTGTTGCTGTTTTGTCTGTACTCTTTCCTTTATTTAACCTCTTTTATCTTTCTTTCTCAGATGCTTTCTGTTATTTTCATAGATCATTTTTCATCCTATGCTTTCTGTCTTTCTTTTTATCTCTCTCTCTCTCTCTCTCTCTTTCTTATCTTTCTTTCGTTCTTTCCACTTTCAATCTATCTTTCTTTTTCTTTCTTTGTTTCTTCTTTCTTTCTTTCTTTCTGTCTTTTTTCTCCTTTTCCTTTGTCTTCTTCTTCTCTACCCAGTTTCTCGTGCAACCTCATTCTCTTGTCTTTTTCTTTCTATTTTCCCTCTTCTTCTTCAAGTTGGCATTCTTATAATTGCCACAATTTGCTATCGTTTTTATTCAGTTTCTGTGTGTTCTCAGGATCTTCAGAGGTTGACCATATGTGTTTGTCTGAAGGCAAGTCAGCTTTGGATTTTAAAACACACACAAACACACACATACAATGATGATGTTCAGCATGCTGTAAGTTCGTCTTAACCAGACATGCACCAGCAAGGAAGTTCGCCAGAAAGGCAGCCGCCTCACCTGTAGGGAGGAACAGTACGCATGCAGTGCATACCTGGCACACATGCAGAACCTGTCCATGAGGTCCATAAAACAACACAGGTGTGAGCCGTGAGCTTCTCCAAACCCCTGAGTACCACTGTGAAATTGAACACCTGGTAACAGCTACCAGTACCTGGGTAGGTTAAAACCATCACTGGCCGCTTTTCTGGAGTATGTTAGTTCGCTGAGATAGCCCCTTTGCAGGTGGGTAAAAAGGCAAAACGAGAATCTAACATACGCACATTTACCTGACACTCACACCTAGACTAAACGTTCCGCGGATGGAATTTGTGCGTGCCGAAAGATAGACAAGAACTTATGAAATGTGCTGATATGAATAAGCACAGGAATATACGCATTCTAGAACGTTCATTATTCCACCTAGATTGGAGAAACATACCCCTGTGGTCTAAAAAGCAATCAAGACGCCTTATAATCAACCCTTGCAGGCTATTTTGCAATAACGAAAGTGAAGTTTTCATCTTTACTCTGTACAATTGATCAGGACAGTTTGATTCTCGATGCAAGTGAAGATCTAAGGGTGAAGAACCACATGTGGCCACTTTTTACCCATGGGAGAAAACTGAAATAGTATGTTTTAAGATTTATTTGCTTTTTGTTTCTTGAGCTTATCGATTCAAACTGTTAGCTCTGCATAACAGTGGCTGTTCCTTCTGATCAGTTTAGATGAGATGTCTAAAGCTCAGGATTTTACCCATGGGCCGTAAACTTTACAATATTAAAAATTGGACATATGTTGTTCTTCTTGCTTAGTCTTCAAGTGCTCTCAGAATTCACGGTCAAGGGGTTGAAAAAGGAATGGGGTGGGGGGGGGAGTGGGATGGCACGGTTTCTTTTCAATACTTTTAAACGCAGAAGATGCAGGGTTAACATGGTAAGGCTGATAACAGTGAACAGATTTTTCCCGATTTTACCTTGTGCTATTATAATTTTCCACTTTTCTTTACTGTGACGAACTATATATATGTTTTAAGATGTGGTACTGCTGTATTTTTGCACACGTGTGATTTTCATAAGTACTGACTGCGCTTTCTTTACACAATTTGATACCGATACACATCTAGTGTATGAATTCATTTTTTATCGTGTCTGAGGCAACGCTAGATACCATCCTCGATGTTCCAGTGGTGACGTCTCTTCTCTCTCTCTCTCTCTCTCTCTCTCTTTGCTCCTGTTTTCTGTCCCACTTCCTTTCCTCTCCCATTTCTTGACATGTAAATGTATCTTATCATGTTTGGCACAATACAGCCGTGATCGTGCTATGTGTCCTTAAACTCCAACACAACAAAGAAACCAAAAAAAAGTCGTAAGTGTACCTAGGGACCGTTGTTTAAATATCCACCTAGGCTAAATTATCTCGCTCATCTGTTCAGTTCCCTGGAGTAATCGATAAAAAAAAAAAGGCAAAAGTACCCTCCCTTGACCTCGGAGAGGGGAAATTGGCTTGGTCATTTCAGAACACATCGCCGCAGTGCAGCGCCATTGTACTTCCCCCGATATGCATCAGGTACCCGTGTTACAGATGAGTGGGCTGAGGAAAATTGGGTTTAAGTATCTTTCCTAAGGATACAACATGCAACCGTTGCGATTCGAACCACCGACCTCTGCTTCCAAAAGCCGCAGCACAAATGGCTGAGCTAACACGCCACACTTTTATCTATGAATTAAAATCTACAACTAAATAACCACTCAGCCCAACAGTCCACTCTCCACTATCAGTACCCAATTCTGGCAACTTGAGTAAACCTATGCCGTCATGATGGGCACTCATTGTATGTCTTAGCTATAGCTGGCCTCCATATCAGATATGACACGATGAAATCAGGCTCTCATCAAATTTTGAGTAATATTGAGCTATTGGTATCACTGTGAAGCTTTCCAGTTTCCAATCTGTGAGTTAACACGTTTATGTTCTACCCTAAGTAGGAGTCGAGACTGAGCTGTTAAAATCCATGGCGGTGACCTGTTGCTGCAGCTGAATTTATGGAGAAAATGACCTATCACTTTTATTAATTCTTATTTATCCTTAGTACGCCATATCAGTAAATCACAGCTTTTGGGCTTTTACTCAATTTCAGCAAATTTAACTCTGATATGATATGCATTTTAGATTGATATAAAAGGGTTCTGTGAAGACAAAAAACATGGCATCAAAAAGCCATTCACTGTTTGAAAGCACGGGATTTCTTCGCTAGCCTTTGTTTGACGATAATTATTCTATTGTAGGCTGTACAGGGTACACTAAAATCTATTGCATTATTATTTTTTCTGAAAAAGGTCGGCCTTTAAACTGGCTGCGATAAATGAAAAGAGAGAAAGCAGATATTAATTTCCATTTTCTCGAAACATGATTATTTTTCAAGGAAAAGGCGACGCGACAAAGGTCGTGTTTCTTCCACACACACTTACAGATCAATGGCCATTTTCTCTTTCTGACAAAGCACCCAGATTCCTTGTTCGAGGCCATACGATACTCACAGGCAGTGTAGAAAGTAGGGGGGGGGGGAGTTTATTCTCTGTATGTAAAAGTGATCAATATTTTTTTTTTTCATATACTCATGAAAAAGATCATTAGATAAGACTGTTTTCAAATTATGCATGCTGGGAGAAAACAATGTGTTTATTCTGTAAGAACACGGGTAACTGTCCTTGTCGAGTCCGGTTGAATGAAAAAAGAAAAGGAAGAAAAAACGGCCATATTCTTGTGCGTTACTTTACTGAAACAAAATTTTGTGTGACTTTGCTGAAATAGATTTTAATAAGTGTTACTTTACTCAAAAAGAGACTTGTATTGTGTGTTTCTCTATTCATTGGAGGAGAGTTTCATAATGTGTTACTTTACCGAAATTGACTTTCGTTATGTGTTACTTTAAATAAAACATGACAGATATTAGTCTTGAGAAAAGAGGGAAAGGGAAACTGTCGTGTCCTGTACGGTATGCTGTAATCACCAAGAATTGGCCAATCATAGAGTGATATTAGAAAAATAGATCCACATGCAGCAATACTGTCTACCAAATGTCAGATGGTTCCGTTCAGCAGTTTTGGAGTTAATAAGCCTATTTTGGGTTTTCTTGCAATTTTATAATATAGATCTAGATTATGTAAGGCAAAGGCGGCACAGGTGATGTACTCTTGTCAAACCCTTTTCCATGTCCAACAGAAACATGCGCACAAACGAGGGACGCAGTGGCTCAGTGGGTATGGCGTCTGCTCATGGAGCAAAACAGGCCGGGATCGACTCTGCATCGGGGGATGACAAGACACGAAGATTGATAATCCGCATTTTTTTCACTGACTCAACGGCCCCCTGGCTTCTTGTGGGTAGGGAAGCCCGACGTCTAGCCTTCTCGGATAAGGGCGAATATAGTTCGGAGGTCCCGTGTGTACGTTACG
>JBCAUA010827694.1:0-14366 GCA_038406235.1 Peronia verruculata
ACACACACACACACACACACACACACACACACACACACACACACACACACACACACACACACACACACACATAAACATAGAAGCTGTTTGTGTGTGCGACAATAGCAGTAATCAACGCACTGATTTTACAGATCGAGAACACTGACGACAGATTAGTTACTTTTATAGCGCCGTGAGGTTACAAATCTGAGAGCAGGGATGGTTTAAGTATATTTGAGATTCTAAATTGCAAACCTAGTTGCTTTCAAAATGCATGGAATATAAACACAACGTATTAACAGAAGTACATTTGTGTTTTCTTGAAATCAATGAGATCATTCCGCCGTGAATTTATCAACAATTTCTAACACCTAAATGAGGAAGAGTTGTTGCTTGTGGTAAAACGAAACTAATTTTTCCTCATAAAAAAAGAGGACCTGTAAATATAATCTAGATTCATGTTTATTACCAGTTTCAAAAAAAAAAAAAAAAAGCCACACATTCACTTTTCCCAAAACTGCTTTCGTAACAATGAACTAAGTCTATGACTCTACGGCCTTTGGATCTGGCCCGTCAACTGTTATTGGAAGCACTATGTAGATCTATGACAAATTGCATAGAAGAAAGCCTGGTAGGTTTAACAAAAATGATATTATGCATACTTCTTAACTCTCCTACCTGGTGTTTGCTGTCTTTTTAGAGGTAGAATTAGAAAAGTGAAAACACGCAAAGTGATTTCTTAGACAATGAATTCTTTGAGGGACAATTGTAAAGTTGTCTCTTGTTCCCTCGCCCTACCTTTAATCCTGCCCCAATTCCTAGAGCTAACAGCAACATCAGTAACGGAAAAGTGTTAAAAAAAAGCCAAAAGATTCGGGTGATGCTGTCTTGAATTAGTGGCGCTGATAGCTCCACAGTGTTGACTTTTTTAAGCACTGATTTATATGAGGTCCTTATTGTTTATACGGCAGTACCGAACAGTCCGCGCATTCGCGGAGGGACGCTGCGGGCGAGCGAGGACGCTATTTTCGGGGAGTGGATCGTCTAGGAACTCTACGATCTATGGTGCTAGCAGACAATGCCTCGACTAATCTGAAAACGAAAGCACTACATTGCAAAACATTTGTAGTCCCAGTGCCACACCTGGTCACGCGGTGCGATGCGAAGCAGCGATGGCTTTAACCCAAACTATTGTTTTCCGCTTGCTATGGCCTGTCACTATAGTATGCTATGGTTGTTCCACAAAGCCTTTGAAGAGAGTCTGAGGTTTGCCGAAGGTGTTTTTGTTAACCGGGCACATCTGTATTATAAAATTGCAAGACAACCCACAATAGGCTTATGGACTCGAAAACTGCTCAATGAATCTTCCTGAAATCTGGCGAACAACATTGTTGCATATGGGTCTGTTTTTAGGAACATAAATCCGAAAAAAAGCTCATTATCTTTGACGTTGTTTTCAAAATGTGTTAACACTTGAATAAAAAACTCTCGAGGCTGCTTGACCTTAATTGTATGTTCGAAAGTAAAACGCATTCAAAAACACATTTTCTCTGAGTAATATTCCGTTTAATCAACCAAAATGTCAACATCGAGCTGCGTACGCTTTTCCTCACACGTCAAGTCGAACCTATAAAAACAAACAAACAAACAAACAAACAAACAAACAAACAAACAAAAAAAATTATCCCACGATGGCCGTGGGTGACGCGTTCAAAACACGTTTTCTTGAGTAACATTCAGTTTAATCGCCCAAAATACCAACAATGAGGTCAGCACGCCTGTGATACATTTTGAATCGCACGGCCGCGAAGGCTTCATCTTCTAAAAATCTCCTACGGAGGCAGTGGGTTCTGGACGTTATTCTACACATGGGATAATAATTGAATAATAAACACTTGCGGGTGCTTGATCTGAATTGTACATTCCATAGTATGAAGCGTTCAAAACATGTTTTCTTAGAGTGACATTCAGTTTAATTAACCAAAACATAAATATAAAAGTATGCACGCTTGCTATACACTTTGAATAGCAGGGCTATATTAAAAATCTCCCAGGGAGGCCGTTGGTTCTCTTCTAGCTGATGTAGAAAACTGATGCTTGCTATTACCTTGTGGCCTGGATGGCAAGTTCTTGGTATTTCTTACCACTGGAGAAGGCGAGTGAATACTTGGCTTTGAAAATCTTGTGTTGGTCCATAACGGAGAACGGTGTGAGGGAATTTCAAATTAAATGAGATTAAATGAAGTTTACTGTTTACTTGTAACTTCACTAACTGCTCGAGACTAAGAGTAACAGAAACACACCCACCCTCCCTCCCGATGTAAGATACTCTACCCTTCCCTTTCAATTCCTGAGTGTCCACTATAAGTTGCTTTGAAGGTGGCCATAAACTCATGAGCGTGATATCTCGTGTAAGCCTTTATTTCGATCTGTCAATGGAGTTAGAATTAAAGTTCATTTTATTTTGTTTATTATTCAGTCATGCCATCATCTTCTGGGGAACGGTTTAAGACTTTCAGTAGGTTTAGATTCTTTACGGCTACTTAGGGTTTTGTGTCAGACGTGTGGTGCAGACAACCAATCGTGAACAATCAGCGTGACAGCTGTAATTAGCAGCTGAAACAATAAATAACAAAACAATAACAAAGGCAGAATAAAGTATTCAGCAATCTAGTCATATTTTTTATTAACCCAATTTATTAAAACTAACTCGGAACACTGAAATGGAAATTTTTAAATAATTAAAGGAAAACAAAAGACAATACGTCATCACTGCTCATATTTTGGTCCAGATTTTCTCTCGGCAGGGGCCCTTCTCAGTAAAAAGCAGAAGCCAGCAGTGATAAAGAGCAGCATAAACACTATCAGAATTATTAGACGGAGTGGCAAACCAGGAACTTCTGGGGAAGAAAGGAGACGAATGGAGAAGAGAGATAGAGACAGGACTTTTTTTTTTTTTAAAGAATTTCAATCCTGAGATAATAAGATGATCTCGGCTTTAAGGAGCTGCCTGATTTTGATGAGAATTTTGTGGGTAGAAATTTGGAATTTGAAAAGTTTGTCCGAAGAGCGGCACGCAGCATATTCTTTCACTGATTTTGAACTGCTAAGCGTTCTTTATCCTGCATAATGTACACATGGGACCTTCAAACATATAACCTCCTTATCCGAGGAGGCTAGACGTTGGGTTTTCCTACCCAGAGGTTGAGTCACTAAAATTAAAAAAAAAAAAAGAAAAACAATGTACATGTGTCAATCTTCGTGTTCGTCCATTCCCCGATTGGCGGATCCTGGACTCAAGCCCGGCCAGGACCCGCAACCTGACCGACGTGAGTTGTTTTCACCATGAAGTTGCCGCCAAACAACGGAGCCACTCCGCCCCCTGAGATGGTTCCTGATGTCGACATCATCTTAAAATATGTGTGTGACTTAAATGAAAACGGCAGGCCAGCTACTGTGGGGCTATTTCTCTTCTGAGGAGAAGAGAAAGAGTTAGGTAAGAATGATCCAGATGCAGGCGCTTGAGGACCACATGGCCTCGTCTTGGCACCTGAGAAGACCCTGGCCAAAATCCAATACGTTATTGCATAGAGTAGAGTTTATTTCAAGTTGGTTGATTCCATCGCCATTCCATTTCGTTTTTATGTACTTATGGAGGATTGGCCTGAGCTACTCACATAAAGCCAATCACTAAGAAAGAAAAGTTGTCTGCTCATTGCTGTGAAATGAGCTGAACAACTATTAGAGCATGTTCAAATACTTGATTTCTACTTCACGGCCTATAGAGCCCTAGGAATACCTCCAAAAACCATCCGTTGAACACGATAAATCCAGTACAGCCATTGATGTGTAATATATATGAAAATTCCTTTTAAAAAAAGTAAAACCACAGTTACTGTACAATGAACAGTGTACTGGCTTTATCATGTCGACATATGGTTGATAGCCGTATTCGTAACGATCTCCGTCAACGTGAATTAGCCACCGCAAAAGATTCACTGACTTCCCCTCCCCCTGCTGAGTTTCAGGGATCTCTACAAGCAAGACACAAAGGCCACCATTGCCCCATCCCAGTCTGTTCTCGTGCGAGACAGTATGGTACCATTGATTCCCCCCCCCCCCCCGAAAAAAAACAAAAACGCAGAGTAGATCTCACGAAAATGTTGCAATCAATAAATCGTCAGCTGTGATCACTTTTTGAAGCGCGACACCATGGGTCTTTAAACACACAGCTTCACTAAAAATCTTACTTTACAGACAGACTAACACAGATCTTGGATTCTCATAGCGAATGTGCTTTGGTAACGAAAGCAGACATGTTGAAGCCTTGTTAACTGAAACTATTTTATATGGTGCTACCCAGAACTCGCGAACTGATTTTGAGAAAGTTCACCAACCTTGACTGCAATGAAGCCCTGAGTAGCCTGGTATACAGTTGGAACAAGTGCCGTTTACATGGTTACATAGGTTCACTTCACATGTTACCGGACATCTCTCTTCACAGCCGAGTCCATAAGTACCTCTGTCACAAACTGACAATGAAATCATTTTCTTCCCATATATCACTGACAACAAGACACAGTCTTACTTTTCCATTGCCAGCTAAATAACACATAAATAAACATTGTAAGCAATGATACCTTCAATAACACTAATACTCACCATCGTGACAATAATATCATAGTTTCTCTCTTTATTTAACCCTTGATACTGTAGACAGGAATTGCATAATTTCGACAACACATTATGTCTAATTATATAGATGTCATCCCAGTAAGCCATTGATATCTCAGAAATATCACTGCATTATCTATATTTTGTCTGTTTGATAATGCCAGAATAATATTAATTGTTCTAACGTCTTTATTTTATATTGCCAGGTCTGTCTCAGAAATAATTCCCCTATTCTGTAAAATCCTGATATAGGAAATTAAACGACTGAAACGTTACACAAATTAACACCAACATATACCGAAATTGCCCTTGAAAACGTTGAGGCATTTCCTTGAACGGAATCAAAGTTATATGGGCTTGGTTACATAATCTTTCAGTCATAGTTTTTACCAGTGAAAAGGACATCAATTTTTTGAGAAATCCTTCTCCACTAAAAAATAATCATCCCCAGCTATCTCCTGATTTGCCCCGTGGTGAATTCACCCTTTCCCTAAACTGAAAAAACACCTTCGGGAATAGTCGTTTGAGACAGCGGAAGACATTGTTTTAGCCACAAAAGCTACTTTTAGAATGCTGGACAAAGAGACATATGTCTCCGCCATTGAAAGCCGGTTGCGTCGGTGGTAGAAAGGCTTAGTAATGGTGGTGATTACGTTTGATGGGTAATAGTGGCGACCAAAGTGATCATATTTAAAAACATGACACCCGAGCTGAGTTAAATAGCAGGCAAGACTCACATGACAGACTGAAAATAGCGAGTATGATTCTGGTTGTTGGCGTGTGAGTTAGCAAACAAAGTCTATCTTAAATTTGATCTAGTCCAGATGTAGATTTAGGTAGTGTAGCATCAGCTGGCCGAGATCTATAACTGATTGGACCTAAATTTCAGCGGCTTCCGATATTTTTCTCTAGAGGACAAATCATGATGCTGTAAGTCGTTTTTAATAATCGATCCAGTATCACAGCCAATATATATATATTATTTTTTCATTTTCATTTCTTTTCATGTCTGTCTGCCATTGCTGGTCACTCAGTAATTAGATATGATCTACCCGTTAAAATCTGGTCCCTATTATATTTGCTTTCATTCAGGTTTCTGATCTTGCTGGCAGAGATGGGAAGTAAGTTCTCCTTGGTGAACTGCAGATCTGGATATGCCAGACAAGCAGGGGATGAAAAGATTCCTGTCTATACATTTCCTGACGCAACGGAGAGCAACGGAGACTTTGGATTTCCTATCTGCCGAATAAACTGGAAGTTGACAAAGTATCCAAGTACATGGGTGTTTGTGCTCTTCACTTGCCAGAAGATACTCCACTTGTTCGACTGAACAGAGGAAGACATCCAGCACCCACTGCTCCTCCATCCGTTTTCCCCTAAGTCCCAGAGTCATCTAGATCTATATTCACTCACCACTCTTGTTCACCACGGTCTACCTCTAAAGCCTTGAGCGGTATGACAAATCCGGGAGAGAAAGAGGTTGTTTAAAAGAAAAGACATTCATCAGTGACTTTACAGGAAAATATAATTCATATGGACTTATTGCATCAAGTCATGAATGTGTTCTTCCTCTTAGTTTAAACAGAAGTGGATCAATGCGTACATGTGCCATCTATTCATCATTTCAAAGAGACAGTCTTCTGTTAAATGGCTTTGCTGTTCTGGGTGATGCTTACCACCAATTGATGAGGCTTTCTCATCTAGCTGTCAGTAATGTTTGAAACACTCGAGTGAAGTTCATGAAGTTTTCTGACACTTTATGTGAGAACTTACATGTAAGGCTATACAGAGATACAACAGTCTAGAGGATTCTCATATACTTTTTAGATGATTTCTCTTATGCATCTTTTACCTGGTACTCCAGGTGCAGAGCTTTTTATAGTTACATTATTACCATAACTTTGCAAAAAACAAAACAAAACAAAACAAAACACCCACACACATGATATGTCAATTTTCTCTTGTAATTTCAACAAGTCGGACGAAAGGAGTAGTGGCTGTATCTTAATTGTTGAAAAAAGTCTATCTTATGGTTTCTCTGACTTACAGAGGTGGATCAATCTATAAGTATGCAGCAAACTGTCCTGATAAACTGACTACAACCTTTGTCTGTGTGACGGTCAAGTGCTTTTTATTTGGTCCACAACTTTTCTCAGGAAATTTTTATTGTAGCCCTGATTCTGATGGATTACACTGTGATAATTCTACTTTGGTGAAAGAAAAATTGGCCAGTGGAGGTAGGACCAATGTTATCTTTCTTAAATATTTGTCTATCTTTCTCTTCATCTCTGTTCATCCCATTAGCTGCCTTCCCTCTTTCGACTTTATCTTCTGTCTGTCTGTTAGTTTTCATTCCCATTGAAACATGATTGTCTTAGCTTTGTTTGATCTAAAAAATGATTGCGTCTAAGATCTCTTTGAGAGTTGCATACATTGTTTTCATGTTGCTATGGAATAAATCTTTCCCTTTAACTTTCACAAACATGCTTATTATGGGACCTAATTATTTCCCTTCAGCAGCCAAGAGTTATTTGCTTTGTAAAACTGCATATACGAGTACTATACTTATTGTGATTTTATATGTTAATCGTCAACGTAACCCTTATTGATGTCCAATTTTATCTATGATGATGTTTGCAGTTACGTATGCAATTATAAAGCACATAATTAATAACTATGTCGACTCATCAGAGTGCAGTAAATGGAGTTAACTGGTTGGTTTGCAATGAGTTTCTGTGTGGTTACTCTATGAGTGGTGAATGCTCGATGATTCACAACATAAGAGACACAAAAAAACGATCTGCATTCCTTTCAATATCACTACCATTTCTTACACACTAAGCTTTTATGGTTAAATCTGAGCCTAGATCTAAGTGCTATCAATCTTCTCTTGCTCGTTGAGTGTTTGAACGAGGTCTTCGTGGAATGGAAGCGATGGCCTTTAATTAAATTCTGGCGAGGGCGGCTGTCCGGCTTATAGATATGATCGCTTCGGTGGTGACATTATATGTTCAATTTTAAAAAAAGAAAAAGAAAAAAAAAAATCTGGGATAGGCAAAGTTATTTTAGAGAAAGACCTCCTATCTCAAGTAACAATTAACAGGTAAAAACACACTAAATAGAAAATGATTATTCTTCACGGATGTGGAACTGTTCAGCTAAGACCTTTACTCGTCTTTCAATGTACGCACAAATGGTCCAGCACTCACATCGATACAGTACAATGAATGTCAACAGTGAGTTGTATTATATAATTTGGATTTGGAAACTGATGTTTTTTGTCTTTCCAGTTTCCCGTCAGTCTTGTTATGGCAACTGATAACAAAATTAATTTTGGCTCGATTTCCTGCCCGTCTCTGGTGATAATAAACTACAAGTTATAAACTGGAGGGCAAGTTGCAGGGGAGGGACAGGAGGCTGATCTTGAACCTTTTCCGACGAATTTGGCAGTTTCTCTGTCCAAGGAGGTAGAAATTCATTTCAGAGCGCCTGATAAACACAAAATGATATTCTGCCTTTTTCTTGGTCTACCTCTTCTCAGACGCAGACTATTACCCATTCCTGGCATCGAAACTCAAGATATGGGTGGAAATAGGTCATACATTAGAGTTTATTACGCCATTTACCTGTAATAAACAACATTTGCATTTTACAAGGAAATCGAGTACACAGTAATAAAGAACTCCAAGTATCTAAGCCAGTTCTATCAACTGACTAAAGTTTTGCTTGTGGATTACATTTCTTCATTCGATGCTACTTCTGTATTATACAGATTTTTGCCATTTGAATTAGCACTAAAAATGCCCACTGCATATACTGACAAATTGTACTGGAGGCCTCAAAATACGGTGTTTTACGTCCTCCAGCTAAAGAGGGAGACACATTTTTGCCATTCTGTGTTAGACTTTCCTTCGGGGTATCATATACGTTTCACTCTGTGGCTGAAAAATATTTGTCTAGTTTTTTTTTGGTAGACTTCCATTTTTTTTTCACCGCTTGTTTCAAGAGGACATGATAAAAACACAAGGCCCTTTAACCGAAAAATCTGATCCCATCTATAAGACAACTACCAAATTATGGATTATAAGCTGCCTCCGATCTCTCAGATATACAAGTAATTATAAGTAGCTTGACAGATTGGCCTGTTGAAGCAAGTTCAGGCACTTGTATGAGTACATTGCACCCGAGAAAATCTTTTTTTTTTTGTGTGTGTCCGGCAAATGTCTATTTCTGTTCAGTACGTCGGAAAGGTCCGGAAGCGTGGGCTGTAGTCAAAATTAAGAGTCATCTGTGGCAAACGATGTTGGCTTTCTGGTTCGTACGTTTTGATGAAAATATCTGAGTGCGAAGATGTTTTCAATCATTGCATGTAAACCTCTTTCTGGAATTGTATATCGCAAATAATCAAACAAAGAAAGCAGACTATAAGACAGACTTACTGTGATCACATTGGGCGCCACTGTAGCCAGGCGAACAAGCGTAACAGGAGCCGTTGATAGGGTCACACTGACCTTGATAACACTCGATGGAACACTCCTTTAAACACTCTATCCCATAAGTGTCATTTTCACACTCTGGCATATCAGAAATATCAATGAAAGAAAAACAAAATCGAGGTAGGAGATGTATGCGGGTGTACACGTATGTATATGAGCGAGAAATGACCAATGCATGGCAGAGAGAAGCGACTTTTTATTCGTCTCTCTCTGTCCTCTCGAAATTAATAAACTTTTTAACAATTCTAAGGCTCTTTTCACTATCCTAGTCCCAGTGGATCTGCTTACATTTGTTTGGAAACATTCTCTATTTCTTGGGTATGACAAGATAATTTCTGTCTTTGCAATAGAAATACACATTTCATGGAGATTACAAAAAAAAAACAACAAAAAAACTTGCAATCAATGAGAAGCGACAGAGTTAGAGAGGTGTGGACAGCAAAAAGACCCCGGCAGTAAAACGTGCTATAAATATGGCGCAGACTTTCCATTCTTTCTCTTTAACCAAGTCTCTCTTGTGACTATACAATTCAAACTGATATGTAACAATATCCCCGCCATAGCACAGAATGGCGCCACAATCTACATTCCTCGAGTTCGCTGTTTATGAGGCAATGACATTAAAACCTATCGCAGCAGTTATATGAGAAACAAGAGCTCCGGTATCTGTTTTCTAAGAACTGAGAAATGGTAAAATTAATTTCAGAATCTGAATGAAACAATCCCTTATATTCAAAATTAGACTAGAGAGAATGTGGTAAACTGTCACTGAAAGCCTCTGTAAATAGAGACTTGATTATTTTATCCTCATGCTTGGACATAGACCCCAGTGTTCACGCCCTGAAATGTTCTGTCTTCATTTTCTGAAAAACAAGTCTCCTATCTTTATAGGTTAATCAAAGATCCCAAATCTTCGGCTACTCATACGTAGTTCTTATCTTCACTTTGTAGCCATATTACTGATAAAAAGAAGATAAGGTTAACAACTTGAGACAATGAATGGTTTGAAGGTGATTTGATGCTCACTTAAAGTTTTTTTTTGTCAAACACTGACCCCGTTGACATAAATCTCCAATATAACCAGATTCACAGGAGAAACAGGCACCAGTGACGTGATGACATTTGCCATCTTTACAATGGCTGGAGCATCTCCAAATACATTCCTCTCCGAAAAAGCCCTCTTTGCATTCTGAGGAGCAACCACAAGAGAATAAACTCAACACTCATTCTTTCCTGAATGTTTCAATTATAATAATTGGATGACACGGGGGCTGAAACAAAGTTTACATGCTCAGCAGTGCTACGGCACTGTACAAATTGTCTATATACTTAGAATCATTTGCTTTGGACTTATCTGCCCTTCCAAGAAAAGAGAAAAACTATGGAGGACATAACATGTTAATTGCATCGCTCTAAATGATGAAAATTTATCCTAAAGTAATGGTAATACTCTTCCCTGACATTAGTTGCTTGTATCTGCCTTACGTGACTGAAAAGAAAAATGTCGAAGATGTTTGGAAATATTCTTAAACATGCAGAGAATCTGTCAAAATCTTGAATAAAGTCAAGCATTAAACGTTGAATTTCTCTGACGACACATCTATGAAAATAGATGTAAACTGGAGAAAAACAAATTCCAAATACTGTATTATTATTGAGTGGACAAATATTTACATAGAAATGATGAACGCAGCTGTTTTGTTTCAGATGATTCACTCAAAGAGGCGTATGCAGTGGAAATGGCACGGAAATGCAGATAACTTATAGTCACCTACTTACTAGGTTGCGAGTTTAAAAAGCTTAAGAACTATGAGACTTTCAAATCGAGATTCAGTGTGGAGGAAAAAAAGAAAAACGAGAGAGAGAGAGAGAGAGAGAGAGAGAGAGAGAGAGAGAGAGAGAAAGAGAGAACTAACAAAGAGAAACGAAAGAAAAAGCATTTTTATCCTTGGTAGACAAACGATATTCTTTTTCATAGTTGAAAGGTAGGATATTTTGTGACATATACTTCATATCTATTGAAAGGTCACGAGGTCGAGATACCAGTGACGTCCAACGTAATTATATATTTTATTATTTTTAGTTATCATTGTAAACAGTTCATAGCACAAAGCGTTCCTTGACAAGTGTCCCACGCCTAAGCCTTTCAATCTCCTGCTTGGACTGATGCCTGGTATTGGTTTCTAGCAGATATAACCGTAATATCTGGCCCAGACACTTCATTGTCCCTTACCAACTCGTCCTTAGGTTTGTAAATCAATCGGAACTACAGGGGATGGAGAAAAATGATCTGACAACTCTTTCAACACATTACAGCACAGGGCCAACAGAACAAAGACATATACAAAGTTGGAAACAGTCTTAAGGACAAACTATTTCAATCCCATAGAATTGGTCTTAACAAACGGTGGGTCTCAAAAGTCTCGACAAGGGGGTCGAGGAGCCTTCTCAGAAGTGGCTGGAGATAAAAAGCATTCCACAATGTTTCGTCAATTACATTTTTTTATGCTCTGACATACTCTGCTGTTTTGTTTCAGCGTTTTTTCCCTTTTCATTACAGAAAAAGCAATGTATCTTAAAATACTGATAGTAAGTGGTAGCCAGCACAAGAACCTAGGGAATTACTGACATACAACATCCATTTACTGATTTCATTAGAATGATATGAATTTGAACAACACTTACTCTCTTTACAGAAATCGCCAGCAAATCCTGCCACACACTGTCGGCATTTGCCATTCTCACTGTCACATTCTCTCTTGTAGCAATTTTCGTCACAATTCTGTGAACAGTTGTCACCGTAAGTGCTTGCAGGACATACTGTCGAATAAAAACAAAACAAAAACAAAAACAGACTCAGTGAGGAGAGCAAAAATATCTTTAAGTTTATACGCACATTGATTTTAATATAAAACCGTAATACCTAATCAATGCATTAAACTTGATGACAGTTCATTCCAATACTTGCTAAAGTCAACATCTGAAGTGTGCAAAGTACTAATTACTTGAAGACATTACAAATATATGGAAAACCCTCACAGTCACCCTCATGCTTATCCAAACTCTCTATCTTCTCGACTTTTTATGTAGCCTATTCCCTAATGAGTAGACAAGACGGGAACTGCTTTGTAGAAAAATTAACGTACAACAGAACAGCACAAGATTTCGGGGAAAAACGCAAGGTGGAAGTAACTCACATGATTTCCTACGCCATTAAATTTTCATTATTAACTCCACTCTCTATTATTATTATTACTTGGACAGCATCTAGGTTCAATAGCACACAAGGCTGTCACTCATAAGGAAGAGTTTTAGTCATAAGCTCCTACCCACTGTAATAGGACAAAGCCAAAAAGTGAGGCAAGCATACGGCCGAGGCAAGGCCAAGGTCATGGGTTGATGGGATTTTCCCGGATATTGGTGAACTCTATTGTAACAACAAACTAAGCCAGTCCCATACCAATCCCTACCTCCTTGAGAGAGTCGAAGGTCTTGAGCAGGAATGGCAACCCTGGGGTCTACATTTACTAATATTTTATTTTATGGGCTAATTTGTTAGACCGAGACCCATGTTATTTAATGGTCTACTAAATGTCTTGGTGTTCGGTCTGTTGTGATGTCGGTGATTGGAATGTAGATGCCGATAATTCCATACTATGGATTGATCATGAAAAGTACAAGATTTTCTTCGTGATTCCACAGTCTTTGACACATTTCAAGCATTTGGTCTGCCTCAAAATTTCAGGATTGTTTGTGATACGATGAAGGCATTTTTCACGTTAAAAAAAAAAAAAAAAGCCCTAGAATTTTGATGTCATCCCCTACACAAATGAGGCTGATATTTCTTGGTGAAAGATCCTAGTTCTAGAGGGTGGGTGTCTTCCCACAAATTTAACGACAGTTGCTATGAATGACCGATTGTGGTCTGGGGTGTGGAGAATATTGGGTATATTTATGCCTGCCTATGGATGGCGAACATTTGTTTCTCTTCCTATCTCCTCCTTTTCTTTCGTGTAGACTGTTTGAGATGCGCACTACCAGTTTCTAAAGTCACAAACAACAAACAGGATCGTTCATGTACATAGGACACAGTGGTTTCCCCCAGCACACACATGTACTTCGATTCCTTTCAACGTTATCATGAACAGTAACTTCCATGGATCTACAGTGGTTTGAATCTCCTAAGTGAAGTGCATTAGTGGTACTCTTTGTACACTATTAGTCTGATGAAAGAACACTATATAATTCTGCAATAAATATTATTGAACGTATTCGTTAGAAGCTTGGCACAAAGCAGAGGTAGACCACAGTATTTAGTCATTATGATCATCAAACCACTATTTCTTGTGTGATTTGAATTTTAAAGCTAGCATGTATGACCAGATAAATTTGGTATGTTAATTGATCAGAATAATTGCATTTGGTAAAACAACGTGCCACGGAATGAAATGCAGCATCTGTTGACAAACCATTGTCTCACTCACGCCCTCCCTACCCTTTCCCTCCACTCCCCACATTATACAAAATAATGCTTAACTATTGCCCGCCCCCTTTCCCGTGCCAAGACACATATTCCGATCTATAGCAGCGGACAAAATGATATCTCACATGGTTCACATTTATATTCTTGCATGGGATTGGGACAAGCCAAACAGTCGCCAGTGCTGGTCAGGCACTGCTGGTCTTTACAGGACCAGCACTTGAACTCGCAGTCCAGCCCATACTCTCCCGGGGCACACAAAGGTTCTGAAAGAGCCACGATATAGCACCTGGTAATAAAATTCTGTTAGCAAGGCTCTGGCGTATAAATTTGGGGTAAACAAAGCAAAGCATAGAAAACAAAGCAGAAAAGAAGATGGTGAATTGAAGAATACGAAATGAAAATTATTTTAATTAATCCACTCTGCAGGCCCCCTCCCCCTTCCCCTCTCCTCCTGTTAGCTTAGTCATTGTTCTTCCCATACATTTATCGTCTGTGCTGCGAAGTCCGCGCCGTCGTTTTTCCCGAATCTAGGGTAATCCCCTCCTGGTCTCGTGAGAATAATTAATAAATTATTTGAATACAGGAACGGGATTTCGCGAGATTTAGGCAGGCTGATAGCTAAAAATAGAGGCGCGGACTTCGCAGCACTGTGTACATAAGGGGGGGGGGGGCGCGTCCTGGAGGTGATTTGTTTTTATTCTTACAGTTCGGTTATTTTAACCTTTTCCATCGTA
>JBCAUA010827705.1:0-12500 GCA_038406235.1 Peronia verruculata
TGTGTGTGTGTGTGTGTGTGTGTGTGTGTGTGTGTGTGTGTGTGTGTGTGTGTGTGTGTGTGTGTGTGTGTGAACTCAAATCTCTAAAATGTTGTGACAGATTAATTGGTAGACCATCCTCACAGAAAGACGAAGAAAATACGAAACCGTCTTCCATTACAAGTTATTGGGAAAGGCAGGCTTTCTTTTTTATGGACACCAGTGAAAGTCTTAAGTTCGACGTTGCGTTGACTTTCATGTTTTCTTGCTTGAATGCACTGGCCTGTCAGCTGCTTGTGCTAAATAGTTAAAAGCATTCCGAGTGTTTTACTTTATTCAGGCTATGAAATGTCAGTCAGTCCGTGTATAAAATGGCGTGTGTCAGGATGTATCGTCATGTATAGTGTTCGCACTGAAGTCTTGATATGTATATATTTATTTATTTATATGAAGTATGGTAATAAGAATGTCAGCTGTATTTACACGCAAAAAGGGCTCTTCATTTTTCTTAATACAATTCAAGAAAGATACGACAACAGTCGGCAGAAAGACAGGCGGACAGACAGATAACAGATAGATAGACATATAGTAGGCAGACAGATAGACATGTAGACAGACATGCAAACTGACAAAGAGGCAGACAGATAGGCAGGCAGCAACGGACAGACAGATGGACATAATAATGTGTGGAAAGATATCTCGCTAAACATACACAGATTTTCCGGTCTTAACCTTGCATTAATTGCTCTCTATTTCTTATCCCCAGCCATGGAGTTACACAGTCATCATCCTAGATTTTTGCCAGCTCCGACCTTCTACTCTGCCAAAATTGGGAAAGTCGCAGTCTTGGTGTGCGCCGTAGAGCAACAGAACGATAGGCCGGTAAGTTATCCATGTCACCGTAGCAATGAGGCAATGAGGTATTTCGAGATCGGTCACATGACCGAGGCAAACTCGCTCACATGTGGTTTTGTTTATATGATGTGACATGTTTGAAAGCTCATGATTCGTCAAGATTTGTTTGCCATGCGCAGAGCAAGTAAACAAATCAGCGTGTGAGCGAAAATCCTCGGTCATGTGATTTTTCTCGAAATACCTCCTCTATGGCCCCTGTAGCTAGAACTTTGCTAACAAAACTGGCATGATCTGGACGTGTTGCTCCTGGATGTCACGTAATATTTTATAGTCGTTTCATACCACCTTCTGACAGGACGGTGGTTTCCAAAGTATACCCTGAATATGGAAAAGCTATTCATCTTTCCGAGATTATGAACAAAAGCAATCTTCCATATAGTATAGAAATAATAATAATCATCATGAATAACGGAAAACCAGAAAGAAAATATGAAATACATAAGTAACTCAAAACTAAAAATAAGCAACCATAAATAAACAATTAAGTAGTTAAATATTTTAAAAGTAAAAGTTATAATTAAAAAGAAACCAGCCTATTCGTGTCTTCACTGTGGCAACAGAGAATTCAATTAAGTGCTAGGTGAATTATAAAATGTGTTGCTCAAAGGGAATATAGAAAACTGAAGACCAAGAACAAAATTATACAGTAAAGATCTCACAAAGAGACATCCTGAAAATAAATCGTTGCCTATAATCTCTCACTTCCTGTCTTTCTCAGCTTCTCCTCTAATTCCCTCCGTCACTCCCCCCCCCCAACCCCACCCCGCAGCCTTCTTTCTCTCTCTTTCTCTCTCTCTCACTCTTCCTGTCATATTCCCACAAGCACCGCCCTCTGGCATTCTTTCCTGTCTTTCTCTCTCTCTCTTTCTCTCTCTCTCTTTCTCTCTCTCTCTCTCTCTCTCTCTTTCCTGGATGTTTATAACTCATGGAATATTTTGCTTAAAAAAAAAACAACTAAAACAGGTGAAGGTGACATTAACAATGACTTTCCTTATGTCACAGAAATTGTTACTGTTAGAATCCAACAATGAGAAAAATGCTGCTATTAATACTCACAAGTGTTCTATAAGTGTTCTGTCAGTTGTAGACAGGACTGGTGCTATCTGTTTGTTTTTCAGCTAAATAGTATGATTTGTATATCTGAAATCTACTTTGTGCTAATTCACAATTGTTCAACTGGTAAATCTGTGACTTCGATTTTGATATCGGGCATTCATCTCATCTATTCATTCATTCATTCATCCATTCATTTATTCATTCCTTCATTCATTCATTCATTCATTTTCCTGTTCCTATTTCAACTAAAATGTCCTTATGTAAACCGTTCGACTACTTAGTTCCTCTTTTTTTAGCTTCTTACTCTTATTACTATGCAGTCTTTCGCAAATATATACATTGGCGTTACATGCTGAACGTGACGTAGGAGTTCCTGTTCCAGTTTGACCTATTGAATGTCTCTCCTCATAAGACCGTATCATTATGTTCATTATTCTGAACTACACATCTTTTGCGCAAACTGATCTCTCTCTTCACTGACAGACTTGGTATCGATTTATCGACACCAGTCTATTTGATGCCCTGCGAAGTATTGTTTACTAAATATATTATCATGCTCTTTGTTCTGTTCAGAGGTAATGGCCGGTAATGTAGAAAAATCAAAAGGCTCTCAAAAGCTTTGTTGTAGGATGTTGCATGGCATTACTAATACTCCCTCTCTTGACGGCAATTTCAAAACAATCGGTGTTATCTCCAACAGAACTTCACTTAAGCTAAAGAGTTTAAGTGGTTTGTATTGAAATGACAATATCTTTACAATAGCCATTGATCGACAGGAATTGTCGGGATGTTTTCATGATATCGATTGATTGGTGGGAGATCTAGTTTATGGTTTTCCAGTGTCCCCAAACAAAAGATTTTTCATCGGCTTGTCTTACCAGGGAGAAAGCTGATACCAGAAGATGGTTCTTTCAGTAATGCATAGTCTGACAGCGGGCAATGGCCGTTTTCATGCAAATATGAGTTTATGAGAACAAAGAAGTACTTATTAAAGTTGTCTTCTCCAGCGGTGTCAGACAGGGGTATGTCTCAGCCCCCACCCTTCTTCGGAACCTTTTTACTCTGCGCTTCTGAAGCACGCATTCGGGACGCCAATAGAGTGCATCACCTCCACAACAGGTCAGACGGATGGCTGTTCAACTTGGCCCGGCTTAAAGCAACGGCGAAACTCCATAAGAGATAATCTGTTCGCGGATGACGCTGCGGTCGCCACTCACACCCAACTTCAGTGTCTGATGGACCGATTCTCCCAAGCCTGCGAAGAGTCTGAAAAAGACAAAAGTGCTGGGACAAGGAGTGGAGAAACAATGCACCATCACCATCGACGATAACGAGCTCAAAAATGTTCAGCCCTTCACCTTTCTGGGGTCCACTATCTGTGACAACCTCTCCCTGGATGCCGAAATAAACAGGCGCATCGAGAAGGCCGCATCCACTCTCGCTCGCCTCACAACCCATATTTTGCAGAACCCCAAGGTCACCACAAAGACCAAAGCTATTGTGTACATACAACGTGTGCGGCATCAGCACTCTTCTCTACGGCAGCTAGACGCGAACAACATACGCCAAGCAAGAGAAGAAACTGAACTCATTCCACCTGCGCTGTCTTCGCCGTATCCTAGTATCTCATGGCAGGACAGGGTCCTTAACAGTGACGTTCTCTCACACACTGGCCTGCCCACCATGTATACACTGCTCAGACAACGTAGACTGCACTGGCTTGGGCACGTCCACAGAATGGACGACGGCCGCTTTCCAAAAGACTTCCTCCATGGTGAACTTGCTTCCGGCATGAGGAATGTTGGCCACCCGCAGCTACGTTACAAGGATGCATGCAAGCGCGACACGGGAGCGCGTGGCATTAACATCAAGCACTGGAAAAACATTGCCGATGACTGCTGCAGATGGCGTTGCCTCCTCCAACGCCACCTTCAAATTTACGAGGAGAGGATCAGCAGTCAAGCTGAAGGAAGAAGACGACTCCGGAAACAGCGGAGCTCCAACAGTCTTCCAGGGACTGATCAAAGATGTGGCTACTGCGGGAGGGACTTCCACTCCAGGACTGGCCTCATCAGCTACACACGACGCTGTGGACAACTAGGGCGCATCATCCATGATCAACTCTGACCTATGGAGGCCTACTAACTAACTAACTAGATTCTCCAGAATGATCTTGCCAGGACTTAATCTGTCAATGGCATAGTCATCATCTCTATTTTATCTTACTAACTTTGAGGAGACTAATCAATCCGTACATCTGAAGAAAAAAATACAAATTAATTACACTTAACGTTACTATACGATACACAGCTATATCTTTCCCGCTGTATTGCTTCTGTGTGAAATGACTTTTTACGACTGCAAGTCACAATTTACCCGTAATAAGATTTTTTCTTTTCATTTGATGACATTTGCATCATTTACTGACTAACTTTAAAAACGCAACACTTGATATATAGTGTCATTTTCAAGTGTTGCGTTTTTAAAGTCCGTCGGTGTAATCGTTTTCAAGTGTTGCGTTTTTGAAGTCCGTCAGTATATATACAGAAAAAAAAACGGAAATAAGAACTTTCAGATAAACTGTTTCAGAGTGATATTTGCAACTTGACGTTTATGTGTTTATCATATAGTATATGAAATAACTACTTCCATAGAATAAGATTATGACAGGAATACTTTCCTCTCCCTTTGAGGCTAAACTATAAAACTGAGATATCTTTTTCCAAATATAAAACGATCTTTGGAAGTCCCGACACGGAAGCCATGGGATGTAGATACCGCAGAGAGAACAAAAATCTACAATAACAATTTTGAAGTTCTAACTTGACATGCAAACCAAGGCTCTTGCTATGGGTTCATGCAGCATGATGTGATATGAGGATTGACGGAAATGGGTCAGACTAGGAGTGCAGCTATATCATGGACAGTTCGCTCTATAAAACAGGTTCGAAAATTTGCTATGTATCAAATTTGGTCTAATAATTTATTTATGTAAAGTTTTTCAATTAATCCCCAGCTGGCATTTTCTGTCTGGCTATTCAAGACATTTCTATAAAGTGTTTGCAGATGATGACATGACGATGGTAATGATGATAATTTGGCGTTATTTCGTCAGCATTGCCCTAACCAGTTTTTCATGCTTTGGTAGTTTGTTTGTTTATTTTGATGTAGTGAGTGCATTATAGATTTACAGTGTAAGTCTTTTAGTTAAAGACATTCCATAAATTGATGATGGATAAAAAAGGCGCTCATGGTGTACGTGAAATATTATCTCCCCAATCTAACTAAACCAGAGGCTGATGCTCGGTGACTTTTCACCAGTGTTCATTATACGCATTACTCTACTTTTTTGGTTCTGTGAACATCGTCCATTGCCAAGCACTGTTATCCTCTCTGTATGAATCCTCGTGGCGAGTGCTGGCTATCTGATTTTTAGAAGATGCATGTAGATAAAGACCGTAGCATAGATCGGTGTGCATCTTTATATCAATCTCTCACTCGAACTGCCTCTGTGCCAGAATCAATATCAATCATTCGAGAAAACGGCATCATCATTATTATATCACATTTCGACATCATCTCGGCGGCCGAAAATATTGATGTCCATATCATAATAATACATTATACACAGAACGTTTGTGCGGCCCAAGATTACTTTCCCCGATTCTTCAGCATCTTCGTTTACCACACATCCCTCGTCTGTGCCGTCTATGGATTCTCTCTGTCTGAGAATCTGCAGTATCCATTACCCCAGATTTAAGGTTATTATCTGTCTTTTTTTCTTTTTCTTCTTCTTCTTCTTTTGTTTGGAAATGACTTTCCTTTGAAGTGGGACATCCGACAGTCGTGGTTTAATTAAAGCCTGCCTGTTTAGAATAGTACTTTTTGTCTCCGCAAAAAAAAAAAAAACATAACTGGGCTTTCTTTGACTGATATTATTGATCCTATGAGTCCAATAGCAGAATCAGAATGTATACGCAGTGTGGAGAGAAAGAAAAATAGGTGTATACGAGGGGGGGGGGTGATGCGGGAAAGAGAGAAACAAGAACACTGTCCATTTTCTTGATTGAAAGCAAAAGAGGAAAATTTCAGGCTGTATTTGTAACGGTTACAATGGCCGTCTTTTCGTTTCAGGCTTCGGCGGTACACATGATATTGTATTCTGGGAGCATGAAGATATAGAAGCAAAATCAGTATATCGATTTTCAACTTTGCAGTCTGAGAACATGAAGTTATCTCTTGAAAGTTAGGAGTTTACACTCAAGTATTTTCTATCTGTGCTGCAATATTCAGTAGAAGGTAAATGTTTGAAAGAGTTGTGATATGCTCACTATAATCATAGGCTAAATATATAACATGTTATTAACAGCAAGCACGTTGACAGAAAAGATCTAAAGCCACTAAAATGCAGCCATCGAAACGGCGATTCATAGCAAAGAACTTAATGGAAGGGGAAAAATACTAAGGACATACACCGCAAAATAATACGGTACCTCGATCTCCATCCTGCTGGTAAGACTTATCCTTGTTGTTAGCGGTGGATTCTATCTGAAGTTCACATGCAAAGAGGTACATCTCTTTGATAACATGTACTGAAAATAATCGAAATACAAATTCCATGAAAAAGAACAGGCCATCATATAAGTCAGTTTTTATATTGTTTTAAAATCAAATTTATCACCAACTATAGTCCTAAATAAGCTTCTCTTATATTATTACTTTCCTTAACGCATCCTCAAAACTAACAATTGGATTGCTAATTCTCAACTATTCTCTTAGAGGAATGGAATTACTTTTTTATGTAGTATAATTGGATGTATTGGTTGATTATGAATAGGTGTAAGAGAGTGAGTAGAAAGGGAGGAGATGGATGAGAGTGAGGAAGAGATTGACGAGTGCGTGCTTATCTCGGTATCTCGGTATTGCAAGTTAGTTCAATATATGCTCTAATTCCACTGTTACGCGATGCAACAAGATTTGCAGAGAGAGATATTACATCTGCAGAACATGGTTGTGAAAGCGTCAGTTTAGTCTCCAGAGTTCAGATTTAACAGAAAGATGATCACAGCACGAAGGTACCATCAGAATATATCAATTAAAATTAACCTATTCATCTTCTACAGTCTATGCTCGTAGTTGTGCCCTGCCAATTTCCCCACAATGGCAACACTAGGGAGATGTGAGACAGCGCTTATATATCTGGAAATAGCAGCAGTCACCAAGGTGGCATTCTAATAATTACAGGGCACGACAATTTTTGGACCTGTGTTCGTTGCATTTAATTAATCATTTCAGCTATACACCGGAAAAAGAGTGGACAGGCTTTAAAACTGAAGGATAGAAAGGCATATACTTTCCGCCAGGGAAATTGACGAGGGGAGGGCAAGCAATTTCACCACATCCTCGTACCAATTAATGATTCCCACAATATTAGACAGTTTTTTTTTTCACGCAGTGTTTATTGTACTTTTAAATGATGTGTTTTAAAACTCAAAATTCTTGAAGAAATTCAATTAATGACATTTACTTCGAGAATCCACCAGCAGCTCTGTGATAACGTTATTATGGTAGTGATGAAGGAGGCAAAACTACCTTCATCCATGTTACCTTAGTACTCAATAGTCAATAGCTGTTTAATGACTCATGATTTTATGAAGATATTACTTGGGCTATAATATATTGAGTACTTTCTGTGCGTTACTGAACTTAAAATATAATCCTTTATCAATGAAATAGTGAAACTATGGGCATCTTCTCGCACACTCAGTATTTCACACTGTGGTGAATATTTTTTTTTTCAAATGAATAATCAGACTAACATATTTTTCAAGTCGTTAGTTGTGTGCAGACTAGCTTTCCTTTTCTTTAGAGAGAAATAGATGTTTATATGTATGTGTCTTCTCATTACCCCTTTCATTTCGTATGTACGACTGAATTCAGCTATTACTCACAACGATTTATCTGGCGGCGAACTGAAGGTGATCCGGATCAGACAAACACATTTAGATGGGAATCCCGCCATGTGTGCCCAGAGCCATGACGGATGATAAAGTGATGGATAATATCTTAGCAGCTTATGTCATTTTGAAGAATAAGAGAAGAAGAACACTTTGTTTATGGTCGAAAGATTGGTTTTTAAAGAGGAGTGTTTATCCACATACGAATCTTTTAGGAGAGATTAAGGTATTACCTGAGTATTTCAAGGACTTTATGAGGATTGACCAAGAGACATAATTATGAACATCTGTTGTCTCTCGTCTCGCCCTTGATTGTTCTACAATCATGAGTGATGCGAACCACTAAAAGTCCCCATGAAAGACTCAAAGTAACTCTTCGTTACCTTGCCATGGGTAGGAATTTCAAAGATCTCACATTCTCAGAGTGGGTTTCCCAATCAGCACTTTCACTGATAATCCGCGAAACCTGTGCTGCAATGAGCAAGGTCTTGACCAAATCTGAAGGAAAGATTTTTCCTTCAAACGAAAAATAACAAATGTCATACAATTGATTAAGGTCATCATACTGCTGTGCACGAATATTAGACCAAAGAACAGGCTGGTCAGAATTTTATCTTGATTTCAATAGTATTTCAATTGTTATTGGTTTTTCTTTTTTTCTTTTTTAAGTGTAAATAATCTTTTGTGCTGTTGATGTTATCCAGCCACCTGATGCACTCTCTCTCTCTCTCTCTCTCTCTCTCCTTTCTTCACTCCCTCTCTGTGTACCTCTCTCTCGCAAACACTCGGGCATACTTCTCTTTCCTTTCTTCTGCCAACCTCTGAATGTAAGGCGATAATTCATATTATGATGGGCATGAATTTTATATTAGAAAGAAAATGTTCGTGGTTTTTGTTCATAAGTTTTGTCAGTTCCAGCGCCAGACAGTTCTGATTTCGTTCTTTTCTAACGGCACTCCTAAAATGGTTAATTTTCTTGGATACACTGTTCCTGTTAGACTGCGGTTCAAACTGCTTACAAAATTCAAGATTTTCACATGCTCTGAGTCCTAAAAATTTGTTGCTATAATCTTTTTGGTGTAATATACCACAAAACTCCGTAGAGCGATAGATTTCGACGAAGTGAAGAACTGATACTTTGCACTATGACGCCGTGGTATAAACCGACTTTCAATTTAATAAACTAAGATGAATCGGCCTACAGTTCACTGTTGAAGGATAACACAACACAAAACTGAATGCATGTGTGTATCAAGCGTCACAAAATAGCACGGGGAATCACTGTCTACACAAGAACAAAAACACACTATGCATCATGCAATCAAGAAGGGAAAAAAAAAAAAGATAATTATTTTATCTTTTACATACATCAACAAAGTCGGTCGCGAGTCATTTCACTAATCTTGGCACTTGGTTCTGATTTTGAACTTAGTTTGCTGCTGGCATGTCAATTTTGACAAGTTTATAAAAGAGCATTAAAATTTATTCACCGGCGTGTAAAAGATCAAAGATATGTTGCCCGCCAAGCATTTCTTCTTCTCGTCAGGCAGACCGGATCGAAAACTTTCTGGCAGTGCCTGTTTTTTCGGGGGTGTCCTGTTTTTTTTCAGGGGTGTCCGCGTTGACGGACAATGGACTGAAGGGCCCTTCACTCTACGTCTCCCATTTCTTAATGGAACTGTAAACCGTGAGGCAGAAATGTAGATGTGGATGAAAAACTACTGCTGGAGAAACGTTAAACCAGGTGCCCGAATCGGCATTATTATTATTTAAACCGTTGGATTTTCTGGCGACAGTTTTGCGCGTTCCGTGAACGATGTTCACCACCACCGACGATGACAGCCTTGGAGTGGCGTCATAGGACGTAACCAAGTTAGCTTTTCGCTGCCAATGTCTTTTTAATGATTGACTGCACGAAAACTCGGATTACATTTTTGAAACGAGCCATCCAAAATTGAGACAGGTGTCAAGCAAATGTGAGATCTTTCAATAAATACAGAGAAAAACATTTTCTATTTTCCACATATGAATAGGACATCAAAAGCGGTTCAGTTTAGTGTAGGTAGCTGTAGAAACTCTTGTGTCACGATGTGCAGGCTTTAAAACACACTGTGGGAGAAATAGAGCTATACTAAGTTTACCGAAGATTGTGTTCACATCTTGGTAATCAACACCTGCCGCAAAAAGCGCAATATGACAGTAAGTCTTTTGTGTGCACTTACAGGAGCTCAGAAAACAGTAACTTGTTTGTCTATACTGGGTCGAATAATTTCCAGCAACTGCAGGTATGTATTTTCATCTATTCGTAAATAAATTACTGAAATCATGAGGATAAGGCTGCAATTCCCGTAAAATATAGGTATGGCTCAAGCGATCGCTTTTCTAAAGCCAGTCTTTCATCCTTATGGTTTTCTTTTTCTTTTTCTTAGCAACAAGCAGCGCATAGATTGCAAGTAAATTGTCATTGTCATCACACTCCGCCATTTCTACATTCGAGTGCTGAGGTTTAATCTTGGGAAAAGACACATGATGTGGGTGATGCGCCAACCTGTCAAGATAGCGGTTTGTCGTGGCGAGTCCCACTCGGGTTATAACCGCCTAGTTGGAACGCAGGTGTGTACGGCTCTTGACGATTTCCTTACTACACGTTCCGGTCGGACTGACGTTCAACTGAAGTCCCAAACCGGTCCGGTTCGACTGAACGTATAATACCCTTTTATACTTTGCTACAGAATTCTTGTCAGACTAAATGTCCAATGTTATGTAGTAAGAGAATTCTCGGACTAAAATATTATTGTCAATCAGCCTCAGCTGTCCTTTCTGGAACATGAAACAATACTGTTTGAAATGCTAATATGTTTCGAATTATGCTTCTAGGATTAAGACTACTGAAATATCATGGAACCCATGATAATAGAGCTGACTGAAAGTTTGTAGGTTTTAATGATATTCAAAAGCATAGGCAAGATTTTTTCATAGATTGCTTTTTATTCCGATTCTCCACAAGGCACATCTCAGAAATGAGAAAAGGGAGGCATTATTTTTAGGGGATCATTTTTTTACAAGTTTATTCACACAAACAAAAAAGCAGTGATGCCATTTATCCGTGCAGAATGCCTTTTCTGTCTTCTGTTGTTGTTTGTTTTTAATCAATTACTGATAATGCATTCGGTTCTAAGTGCAATCACTTTAGGGATATTTGCATTTTTTTTATTGTCGTTTTTCTGGTTCTGTGTGTGTCTGCCTGTCTGTGATAGCCCATGTGTGAGCTTGGGGTGCATTTCTGATTTTTTTTTTCCCCCGTTAATAAGCGAAAACATTTTCCTTTTTTTTTTTCATATTTGCTGTAGAATTGTAGTTTTTCATGCATTAATGGGATTGGCTTATTGGGTGAAGGATGTATCAGGGGAAGCAAATACGCTGCCCCTATGCGACGTTCTCCTGAAGAAGAAGGGAAGAATCATTAAGTGGAAATACACCAAATTTGTCGAACATTCAGGAAGACTTTAATTGGTTGTGACAGACTGGCGTACTTTGGCACTGTACCAGGAAACCTAGAAAATGTTACCATTTCTCCTCTGTAACAACAGCAGTAATATATTCTTTTAAGCCCATGAATTATATTTATCAAGCCGTTGATAACGACTATAAGACTGAAAATAAACAGATTAAAAAAAAAAAAAAGAAGAAGAAAAAACTGGATTCAACTTCAGCAATATCTCAAGGAAGAGATTATTGAGTCTGAAAGATCTTCAACGATCGTTGCTTTTTTCCTACGATATTATGTCTAACTCTCACAATGTATTTGAATAGTTTCAAAATGTGTTCCGTTTCAGCTTGCTGTGAAATAGTCCAGTGACTGGCGATTAGGATTGTTTGTAAAAGAATTATTATAGATTTAATATTTATGTTTTTTTGTTTTTTTTTTCAATCAATAATTTGTTTCATTTCATAATCTGAAAGATTCATTACCGGTGATATTTCTGAGTCACTACACTGGCGAACTACTTCCCAATGTGTAAAATCCAAAAGTCGGATCTCCCGAATTCTTTCATCGGTATCAGTAACCACTCCAAAGGGATCGATAATCAGTCGGACATAGACCTCCAGAAAGACCAATTTGGAGCATTTTTCGGTCGCCGACATGCCATCATACACCACCCTCGATGTGCAGGAGCTATGGGAAATATACTATCAGAGAGGAGAGCAATTTCTCGTATTAATCCCGGGCAATCATCTGCCTGTGCTGATCACTCTTAATTTAGCCTTACAGTCACTTCCCACTGCTTTGCTGGTCACTGACAGGTCACCTCTGGCCGGCCATGTGGCGATGTCATGAATTTCCAATTCTGGATAAGAAAAAGTGAAAGTGTTATGAATGCAATACGTATCTGAAATAGTGCCCCTGCATAAATTTAATTGTGTGCCACTTGATATATTCAGAAATTTCTGAACGGTGGAGCCGTCAAATATGAAGTGCATACTCAAAATTAGGAAGTCTATAGATAGAAAGGAACTTTGGAGTGATTTGGGAGGCGGAAAGGCAAAAAGCTGGCGGATAAAAGCGCAATGTTACGTCGAAATGCTATATTA
>JBCAUA010827716.1:0-28910 GCA_038406235.1 Peronia verruculata
ATTCCATTGTCCCAAGAGTAAAGAAAACAGTGTGTCGCCCCCCCCCCCCAAAAAAAAATGAAGTGCTTTGACTGTACCCCTATACAAAAGACTTTACTTTAAAACAGCTTGATATGGTACTCAAATTCAGAGATGTCTATCTCTATACCACACTACAGCCATTACAGGAACATCCAGTCAACTCTACCTATCCTGATTTTGACGCTTTCCTTTGTTTGTTTGTATGTTTGTTTGTTTGTTTTGTCCACATATAAATGTATGTGAGAAATGATGCGAAAACATGCACCAGATATCCAAGTCAGGGAAACACAACAACACTAAGTGCATGTATCCTGAAAGTTTGAGGCCTGTTGTCTCCATAATCTTATTTTTCGGTTTATTAACCTAATAACCAACTAAAACATTTTCAAGTTCATTCAAATAGAGGATGTGTAGTACGGGTATTTAAATGTGCGTTTTCAATACAAATGATTCTATATATCAGATGTTAAATACGCGAAAGCTGAATGTTTAAAGTGGATTCTCTTGAAACAGGAAAGCTGGAGAATTAAACGGTGAAAGGCAATGACAAAATGTCTTATGGAGGTAACTTTACACAAGATCCTATGGAGATAATACACTGGATTTTATTTTCAACAAAATTATTAGTATTACTAAATTTTTTGTTTCTTTTTGTTTTAAACTGATTTGGCCTTTCTATCATGTCACCAATTTTTCTGCAATGTGAGTGACTGTTGTTTGCACGCAAACAATTAAAGAACAACCCAAGACATGAGGACACGACCTTTCTGCCCGCTTCTTTCGGAGATATTTTCAAGACAAATTGAGAATGACAGGGCAACTTCTTCATAAATACATGTATTAATACATGTAATTACTGTTTTTGCCAATCTTCGATCAAAATATTATTCTCTCAGAAAGATAAGTCATTACATTCTTAGTGACCGGAATTCAATTGGTCTTATTTTTTTTTTACAACATGCAATATCTCCTCGACCTATGTCAATTTCCTCACAATAGTCATAAAATTAAAACAACCCCCACCCCCCCCCCCCCCCAAACTTTCTGGTCGAAAGCTAACAGTTAACTTTGTTCCTGAAGACTTTTGTTATCCGTTATTCTCTTTTTAAAGAGCAAGACCTCATGTCTCCATTTGAGGGACATGCAAGTCCTCTTGTGGAAATACATTTTTCTTTTCATTTTAATTTTTTACATCAGGCAAAATTTACAAGCTGTTGGAAGAATAAGGTTATCTGATCATAACATATGACGAACAAAAAGATGCTGAGTACAAATTCACTTGACACATTCTCCATGTACTTTCCATCATATTTGTTTTAGACCTTTTACACTAGACAACTTTTGAGAATGTCTCATATATATGTAAATTCAATTTAAGCTTTTGAGAACTTGTGTTCGATGCACACATACAAAAGTATGATTTTTTAACTGTAAAGTTTAGGTCAGCAAAAGCATATCTGACATTGGAAGTTAAAACACAGGTTGTCTGCATATGTACATGTCAATGCATTATTGTGGAATAAGGAAGACCTTGATGATGAGCAAAATCAATGAAATGAAACAGAAATGTAAGAAAAAGAGAGAAAAAGCAGCAGAAGCTTCAAGATGTGCAAGGAAACCTGACAATATCATCAAGGTGACTAAAGACAAAAAAATAAAGATGATAAATTATAAATCTCATGAATGTTTGTGGAAAAGAGATAGATTATCATACACTAAAAATCTCAGTAAGATTATCCCAGTCTTAGCGATGAGCAATCTGTTATGTATCTCAAGTTGCATAAGCCGACCTGTATATTCACACCACAAAATTAAAACGAAAAAAAAAAAAAAACGACAAACATAAAGAAATAACAATTAAAGTAACGTTATTGCATTGTAACAAAATACTTTATTTATGACTTTCACAAATTTTGACAAGAAATAAACATCTTAAATTAAATCCCACCTCCTAATTATTATGCCCTCCCTCCCACAGATAAAAAACAAAAAAAAACATCACTTACAGAAAACAAAATAGACAAACAATGAATAAACACTGACTTCTAAGATGAGTATATTACATGAATGAGTATATTACAAGAATGAAGCTGAGCTAAGATCATACAAGAAAATGACAAGCTGCAAAATGAAAAAAATTCAAATGCAAGATCTCTTTCTTAAAAGCCTTCTTCAATTTGAGTAATGGGATTCATGAGAAAAAACATAATATGTATGTTACATCTGTCCATTGTATGATTATCTCAACAAAATATAAACCTGAAGGGTGTTTGCTCATTATAAAAGTAAATGTTTTCAAATAGCCTTTGATTGTGTGTGTGTGTGTTGTTTTTTTTTAAATTCTTCATCTCAAGTTACTGACAATACATGTAATTTACTAAACAAATTAACATCTCATTTATGGCATAATGCTGTTTTCTGAGAATTGGTCATTTGAGACAAATATGTGTTCAATTCTTTAAGAAATTTAACAAAAAAAAAAAAATTCCAAGAAGCAAATTATGTTTCGAACATGTTACTTCACAAAACATGATTCAACAAAAACTAGTAATAAATGCTTTCATTGATTTTCCATATGCCAGAAATTAATATCTCAGCTAGTATAAAAAATGATATCAGTCTTCCTGACCATAAAGATTAGGTTAAACAATGCAACCTCAATCTATCCAACTTTCTTCACCTGCAGCCCCCATGCAGACCAGCACACTCGTTCTACATAAATAACAGATCATCTCCTCACTTCATGCCTTTGTCACACTGTACAAACAAAGTCCTGTCTCCCAAGTCCAGTTTCACATTGTGGTACCTACACTCACGTCACACTGTCTTTTTATGATCATTATTTCTTTTCTTGGGTGTTTATGAGTCTGTCTACCACCACATCCAATTTCATGAAGATACACTACCTACAAGGAAGATTTTCACAACATATTACATCAAACTGTTATTCAGAGATGTAGTCTCTAATGATTTTTTTTAAGAGAAGGAAATATCCTCACAAACAATAACTACTGGACATTTGCGTAGAGCATTCACTTATCAAACAATCACTAGATCTCTCCTTTCCCTGCATGGTTTTCTCAATAAACCAACCCAAATTCTTACACAAGCAAGTTTTGTTGGTGCTTCTCATATTTCATAATCAATTTAATGAAATAGGAAGAAAAAAAGTGAAAAATAAAAGTGGTCCACCGCTTTCACAATGCAGGACCTCAGTCACATTGCAAAATAAGAAAAACAGTTAAAAGTTGTAACCACTACACTGAGAAGTTGGCCTCCAACAACAAGCATGAGATATACATAAAAATGACACCAACAATACAGTACAAAATACAAACAATATGTATGCACCATAGTGAGCATCTGTCTCTCCACAAAAGATTTAGCTTGTTTCAAACCAGCTCCAGTCCATGAACTGCTCATCTCTAGCCCAGATGGGTTTTATGTCAAACATAACTTGAACTACTACTTGAACTGCTGCCCATTTTTTATTTTGTGCCCCTTCCAAAGCATGCAGTCATAACACAAAATTTCGACAAGAAGCCACTGAGAAAAGGCATTTCCCTCTTCAAGATGAACCAAACATGTTTTTCCTTTGCAACACTATTGTAACTGCAGTTCATTTAATTTGAATTATGTAACCAATTTCCTGTCCAATAATTCATGTCTTTTCTGTTTTCGCTTTGGAAGAATAAACAAAATCAACCACAGCAATGAATGCAATTCTCTATTTTGAACTGACGCACTGGATTGTACACAACTTCACTCAGTTTTTCATCTCTTCACCTTACCAGAATGACAAGCCCAGTTTCTGGAATCAAAATTCTAATCTTATACTAAAATAAACAATTCTAGCTAATTATTTAGTGTGATCAAAGTCCTGCTACCCAAACTGATGGCTCTCTTGTATCTATTAGGCCTAGCCTAGCTTGTCTGATGTGCGCTCATAGGGAGATCCCCTTATCTAAAAATAGATTTTTCGTAACCTACTTTCTCATTAAAGCTTAGTGGGGAGCACAGACTAGTAAGTGGTGGGGAGACCCCAGACTATCAGGAAGTTGGGGCAATCCTGAAGCTTTGACACAATAGGTCGACAAGTGCTGGGACACGATTTTGTCCGCAGTGCATCAGGAAGTTACTCAGCTAGGTGTAGCTTAGGCTAGGCCTTTCGTCCTACAGATCAGCTTTTGCTAGATCTAAAGTCGCCACTTGAATGGGTAGTGAATGAAATCGCCTAGATCTACAAAGAAAAGTTGAACCTGATGTTTCAAACCGGATCTAGATTCTAGATCTAGAGATCTAGTCTTGACTCCAGTTTCTCCAGATCGAGATATCTAGGCCTAGACTTATTATTTTTGTTGACGTCCATAAAATCTAGATCTAGATCTAGACTAGATCTGTCTCGATCTAGATCTACACCTATATTCTAGATCTAGATCTAGATAGAGCAGAATTTCTTTGGAAAAGAGTCAGATACATCAAGCAGTGCTTAGGTATACTTACCGTATACCTAGATCTGTGAAAACGTGGATCTAGATCTAGATCTAGATCTACGTTATTAGATCTTCTAGATCTAGATCTAGATCTAAAGAACGGTAAGTAAATCAGAGTTAGTTTTGTTAGATCTAGATCTAGTCATTATTATTGATTTATAAATATCAAGACTGGGATCCCATGTAGATCTAGATCTAGATCTAGACTAGATCTAGAAATAAATTAGATCTAGATCTAGATAATTTTTTTTCTAAATTGTAGTCTAGGCCCAACGCTTTTTGGTGAAAAATAATGATCTAATATTTATTATGTTCAGAGTTAAATTTAGACTACTGCTGAACTTCCTATTGAAAAGTTAGAATAGATCTATATGAAAGTAATCCCTAACTAAGCCTATGTAGATCTAGATCCAGATCTAAATCTCCTCCAAGGCTGTTCTCAAAAGTGGGTGGGTATGAGGATGGCAAAAATATCGCGTACATTCAATGTTTGTTATTGTTACTAGATCTATTACTTTTTTTGTTGAACTATGTTATCTAGATCTTGGTTCATTTCAAGTCACTATTTAAACATAGCACCCGACTTCTATCAGAAATCTTTTTCAGTAGGCTAACAACAAGTAGACTTCATCCTTTATCAATGTAATGTTGTAAGAAGTGTGAATGTATTATCAGCTTTATTGTTATTGGATCGCGCTATTTTATTTTCTTTGACATAGCTTTATGTTTTGTTTAAAGTTAACATTTAGAAGAAAAAAAATCTTGTTCAATAAGAACAGTTAACCCCTTGTACTTCAAAATGTTTGAAAGAACAGCAACACTATATCAAATATCTCTTAAAGAATGAGGTATTTCGACAAAAAATCATATGACCGAGGATTTTCGATCACACGTTTATTTGTTTACTTGCTCTGCGCATGGCAGACAAATCGTGACGAATGATGAGCTTTCAAACCTGTCACATCATGTAAACAAGGGCCACATGTGAGCGATGTTGCCTCGATCATGTGACCGATCTCGAAATACCTCATTAAACCTTGAAAGAATATAGATCTATATCTTGATGTACGTTTATTTTTATTTTGACTTTTTCAAAGTAAATTTAAACCTAGATTTAGGATGGAATTCAAAACTAGATTTATGCAGTTGCAAGATAGAAAAGCAAAAAAGTAACTTGATAATAAAGTCTTTTTTTTTGTTTTTTTGTAAACTTTTATTAAGATGTTTTGTATTGTTGGGGGTTAGGAGAGAGAAGAAATGAGAAGTTAAATTTATTATTTTCAAATGTGCCTTTCTGATCAAGTACATGTCAGACTTGTACAACCAGATGAAATACATCTGATGTCAAACTTTTCATACGCAAGAGTTACTGGTGTCAGTGAAGATGGAAATTAGTTACTTGGGGCCAAAAAAAAAAAAAAAAATTTCTTAGCTAGGACCTTTCAGTGTGGAATTCATTTCATGAGAACATTTCACCTAGTCTTGTCACATATAAGTGTAAAGTAGCCTATCTGTTAAACGTTTTTGTAGAAAGGATACACAGTGCATAGGTTTCTTCAGACTATACTTAGATTATGTTAACTTTCAGAAATGATCTTTTTTTAGATGTATGGAACAATAAATAGATCAATTTATCAGAAGCAGAATGCTGTGTTGGTGGTTAATTTTGAGGATGAGATCACATTATAGGGTCAAATACTTAAATTCTTTGCTTAGTGTTAAAATTATTGTGTTCTTTTCATTTCTTGTATTCTCAGTTTTATAAACTTTGTAAATTTTTAGAGATGAAACAGACATTTTAACATTTGTCATGTTTAGTGACTGTTTCCATGCCAATTGTCTGTATAATAATCCGAACTTCTGCAACCAAACTGTGCTAGTGCTTGTTTTTAGCATCACTATGAACAGTTACTCTTTTTCAACTTACCGTAATAAATATAAACAAAAGTTGTGGTTTAGTTGTGGAAGTCACTGTTGCTCTTTGGTTTGGTGTCTACTTCATGGTGAAAACAGCCCACATTAGTGAGGTTTTGGCCTTGATTGACTGCGGGTTCTCCATTGGGGGGTGGAAGAAAACAAAGATCGAAAAACTGCATTTTTCAGGAACTCAATTGTCATCTGGCTTTCTCTTTGTAGGAAAGCCTGACTTCTAGTCTTCTCAGATGAGGTCAAATATTTCAGAGGTCCTGTGCATATGCTATGCACATTAAAAAATCCTTGGCAGTTGAAAATCAATGAAGAGTAGGTGGAGTGCTGCTGTCCAGGCAACATTTCCATATTCCAAATTTTTACCCAAGACATTTTCAGCAAAAACAGGAAGCCACTTAAAAGCCAAGACAATCCTGCTTCCTTAGGACTGAAAAGCTTAAAAAAAAAAAACGTTTTAGTTGCTTGTTTTTCATTGACTTTGGCTGTTTTTTAAATGATCGCAGTTCCCTTTTGAAATGCTCTGGCATGGCTGGAGAAAAGCCCGTAGCACAGAAAGAGTTAAACTTTGCTGCTCTTCAGCCAGCAAGGCTCCTTCCCTCTGCCAAGCATATGTGGTGTAAGACAAGCATTGTAAAGGCGAGACAAAGCACTTTAGTACCTGCTCTTTCAAATATTTGGCAACAAATATTTAAAAAAAAACAACAACAAAAAAAAGTACATTTCAAATAACAAGAGAGAAAATGATTTTTTCCTTCTTTGCAGTAACAACACTTATAATTTACCCTTGGACCCGACAAAGGAAATAATTTGGCTGATGATCAAAATGGCTCATTGCGGCATAATTATTAAAATGCATTCTTCTATGTAGATAGAATTGGACTATACATTTGTGAACTGTGTTTAGAAGAGGGGGTATGGATTGGGAATAGTGTTGTCTAGTTTCATCATTTTTTAAAAAATGTTTTTTACAAAATCGTGGCTTTATCATTTGACCAAAAACAAATCCACAAATGACACCCATTACTACCAAGATTTACTGAATGTCTTCTGTGATTGACAAATACATGTAGATTTTTTCAGTTCATTAAGATGGCGACAGTTTTGGGAGGGATGGGGGTGGGGTGGGGGAGGGAGGGATGGGGTGAGGGGGAGGGGTGAGTGGGAGAGAGCTGGAGTAGATTGAAATAGTAATATTGCTCAATCTAAAACCCAGTTGTTTTCAAAATAGGAGTATGGAATTGGGCACTTAAAACTAACTTTTTTTTGTTTTCAATGAAAAGGCCAAGTGCGATTTTTTACCCCCCAGAACCATTTTATTTTTATTTGCTTGCAATAAGCATAAAATGACCAGTTATAAACATCTGTCAGTGAAATAGTAACATCATGAAGTTTTGGCCAAGATTTGCTTTAAAAAAATGAATATTCTGAAAAATCTCCTAACTAATAGAAAACCAATCAAGTGTGGAGGATCTGTCATTTCAATTGAGCATACTTTGTACTTTTGGATATTATAATTGTTTGTTTATTTCCCTAGGATATTTGCAGAAGCAGAGTCGTAAATACTGAGAAGAAAATCCAATAAAGTCAAGATGGCAAAAGGAGGTGCATACGCTGAAGCTCCCCAATGGCAAGCATATTTAACCTCAGAGGAATTTGATGTCCCTTTGCACGCTCTCCGGCCGACCACTCAAAAAAAATTATCACTATACCTTGATGAAGAAGATGCCTTGTTACATGGAGATTTTGTGTCAAACTATGAAGGACTTGCTGAAAAAGCTGGATTTTCAGGCTTAGAAATTAGGGTAAGCATTGTCAAGGACATTTCTGAGAATAACTCGATTGCTAGAAAATGATATAGAGATAGAGAGATAAAAATTCATCTTGTCGCCTCTCTTACAGATTTACTATTTCAAATTTTGATTAATCATAGGCTCACTGTTAAATTGCTTGAGTTTATGTGTTTCATACAAAATTTCTATGGCACATTACAGTCGAGTCCACCCAAACTGAACTCTGATAGTGTGAATTTCTGATAATTCAAATAAAAATGAAACAATAGTTTTTTTCCCTCTTTGTGCCCATTAAATGCCTCTGGCATAATTTGAAGCCATGGCTGTGAGTTTCCTTTAAATCAAACCTGTCAGCACTGCCCCAAAGGTAAAAACTGGCTTTTGTTCTCTCCATGTGGTTCCCAGTCAGCAGGGAAAACAAAGGAGACAGCGTCATGGATGGGTCGAGAGGGATCAGGCAATTAATTTGCATAATGTGCCCCAGAACGTGGCTTCAAGTGGGCCTATGCCTCAGTGTTCGGAGGGGGTGGTTGAGGGGGGGGGGGGAGAAGAGGCAGCGTACAAGGAACAGTGATGTTGATCGATAATCAAGCATCCTTACAGAGCCTTACACTGTTATAGTACAGGTAGACACGATCAAATACGTGCCTGAATGGTACTATTGTGATACTTCAAGTATAGAAAATCCGAGGTGTTGTGCCTAGCTCCTGTGCTACAATCACTGCGTGGTGGTATAGCTCTAGTCAGTATTTACATCATACTCTTTTGCCTGCGGTTGACTCACTTTATTTTATAGACTTGATCTATGTGATGGCGTTGGCTTCCTCTAACCCACTGAAGAGAAAAAAGATGGCTTTTGTAATTGAATCGAAGATGAAAATGTTGCAGGAAGTAGACAGAGGTGTGATGTCCAAGAAAGTCATAGCTGAAAAGTATGGCATTCCACCAAATAATTATACTCGACGATATTAAAACATCGGGAACATGTGGAGAAAGTGGCAGCCTCCTCATCCTTTTTTTTTTTTTGGCCTCATAGGCAGTTTGAGAATCGTTTCCCTTGTAAAAAAACTGGAAGACGAACTTTCATAAATGGAACCCATGAAGATGGTCCCGGCAAATTGGATTTAAGGAAAATCGACTGTTTTATGGTGATGATAGGCAATTTATAAAAATGAAAATGTTTTAAGTAGATAAATGTGGATAGATAAACAAGTAGATAGCAGTAGATAAATAGAGAAACAAATAAAGAAATGACACAGTCAGTCAGATGTTGACAACATTATTGTTCAGAGATTGGTAAAAAAAGAAACAACTACAACAACAAAACATTATGTGATAACTCTTTCATCACAGTCAGAACTGAATTTGACGGACAATGGAATAACCTTAAAATGATCAAAAAATGAACTCTTGAATGTTCTTATTGTTCAACAGGCAATGGAAAGAGCTTCAAATCATACCAAGTGCCTACTTCAAGAGTGGATGGGTAGACAAGACTTGAGACCTATCATGGGTAGATTGATACAATTCCTCTTGGAGTTAGGTAGAGATGATGCCCTGCTTGACTGTCAATCTTTCATCAGTAAGTTGACCTAACATTGCAATTTTCTTTTAGCTCAGTTTACGAAAAATTTATATGCAGGACTAATATTGCTGAGGTAAGGTGCCATCAAAGATTGTTACGGAGTTTTTCATTTTTGAGCACTCACTGAAGTCTCCAGGTCTTAAAGTGAATAAAAAAAAACAAAAAAACAGTAGTCCGAAAGAAGAAAAGAAAATACAAATTCATACATGCATTTACACTGTATATGAGCATGTCAGCAGGCATGTCCAAAAAGAAAAGAAAACAATCAGTACCATGGTTTGTAATGTTTCCACCACTCTATATGTTATATTTCTCTCTATTGGATTTACTGCCTGTGTTCATCATAAATTATTCTTGTCCCAGTAATGATTTTGACTGTACAATATCAAAACAAAGCATATGTGGTGAAATTGGGACATTATATCAGTGTGCTCGTGTGGAGTTTTGTTTGTTGTTGTTGTTGTTGTTGTCTGTGTTATGTTGTGACATAGATTGTTTGTGATTTTGGCAGAAGCTGACATCAAGGCATATCAAGACAAACCACAGCAGTTTGACAAGATGCCAGCTCCTATTCAAGATGAGACGGGTAAGTTTTCCTGTGAGATGTTTATGAAACAGTTACAGACCATCCTCACAGCTGTTAGCTGTCATCTTTGAACATGGGCCAGTTTACCCCAGAAAACATCACTTTCTTCATATTGTCACAAAGCTGAAGTGATGGCTGATCTTGGAGATAAGCTGAAATGGAATTGACCCACGGTACTGATTTTATAAGCACCTCCATATTTATACATAAAAAGATTCAAATGGGAGATCGTTGTGCTCAATTCCATTACTTTATTCCAGACAAAAAAGGGATTGAACAAGCAGTGCAAAGAGGAAAAAAAAAACAAAAAACTTTTACGTCCTTTGCTTGAAACATATGCCATGAAAAATTCCAGAAAAAAATTGATGTAAAGAGAATGTTTTCTTCTTATTGTTATACTTTTATCAATTTTTTTGACCATCAGTCTTTCAAATGACAAGAAGTTTAAGGATATTTTCCTCTTTACACTGTTTGCTGAACACATCTTTTGTCTGGGAAAGGGAAGTAAATGTCTGGTCAAAATAATCTCCCCTTACACAAGTCCCTCTTTTGTAAAGGGCAGATAATCTTCAAAACGATCTCCCATTGGTCAAGCAATAAAAAATAACAAGATATTCATGCTGGACATTTGTTTCTTTGTCTTATCATCAGTGCAATCCAATCTTGTCAATGAAATACCACATCTTCGCACCAAATATGAATGTTTTCCTTGTCCATTTGATTTTGAAGTTTTTGTTTTTCATTGTATTATTACAATGTATTATTTTTTAAAATGTCATTTTCAAATTGCATTGTCTATTCGCTCAGTGTCCCAAGGTCCTGGTATTGAAGATTTTCCTACTCTTGTGACCGGACCAGATGGTAAGTCGCAATATAAATCCTTGAAAGCCTAGCCTAGTGATCATAGGTTTCATTTCTGGTTTTGGAAGAAATGTAGAAAAGACAAAATATGTGCAAAACATATTGTGATTCTGAATTGCGAAGTGAAATGGCTTTTAAGGTAACTGTCTCAGATGGTGTGTAACCAGTATAATATATTTTCTACAAGATTTTGACTGTCTCGTTTTCAAACCTGAAATGACATGGGCGATGAGCTATACACACTGTGTACAGTATTGATGATCTCATCCATGAGAACTGACTGGTGCTTTGTCATTTTCATTAAAACTTATTAGGTATTTGATTTCTCAGGCACAAATTGCACAGAGAGCTTTTCTATTTTGTCTTTAAGAAAAAGTGAAAGGTCAAGTGATTTATATTAATCATGCAGATTTTGAACAACTTGCAGAAATTGCCTCCTACTTTCTTGGACTTAATCACTGTTACCATGAATAGGTTCTGTCTCAGTCTGTAAAAATATGAGAAGACAAGGGTAACCAAAAAAAAAAAAAGTATGATAGAGAAATGTTTAAGCTTAATTATTTTCAGATAATTGCCAAGGCATGAAAAGCTTTCAACAGTATAAGGAGTTCTCATGAATTGTTTAAAAAAAAATATAATTTTTCTTGGATTTCTTTAGATAGTTAAAGGATATACATGCTGATCAGATCTCTCAGATTATCAAAAGAGTTGGGGGGGGGGGGGGGGGAATAAAAGACACAAATTTTAACCTTTTTGGTTTCCTTTTTTTTTTTTTCAGTTGATCAGGGCATACAAGTCCTCTATGATGCATTTGTCTGCTACAACCCTCTTGGGGAATCGAAAAAAGATCTTGAATTTGTGCGGAAACTAATTGATGTATTTGAAAACCCGCCATTCAACTTCAAATTGTTTGTTCCCTGGAGGGACGACTTGGTTGGACTGAACAGCCATTCAATCTCTGCAATGCTTATATCACAAAGGTAAGAGAGAGGTTAGAGTCAGATATGGTGAGACACAAGTGTAGAAATGTTTGCTCTTAATCTCACAGATCTGGAATTTGTGCAGATGATCCTGCCTATGGTTGATGTATTTGAAAACTTAACAGTCAATTTCAGATTGTTTCTTCCATGAAAGGATTCAGTGCCCTGTTTGTTTAACATTATGAACTGTCTTGTGATGGAAACATATGGCATTTTGTTTACATTGTGGAACATGCTATGTTGTGGCTGATTCATATGACATAAGTCGTTGTTTTTCACCAATGTCAAATAAGGCAAACAGAAAGTCTAATGAATTGTGATTGAATTGCAAAGGGATTTCAGTCATCACATAGTTAGGCTTGATGAATGTCAGAATGACTCCATTACTTGATTCCTCTGAACATTTCCAATGAACATGAGGACACAAGTAATAATAAACCAGTCCTCTCCTCTGCTTGGGTCAATGAGCACTGTACACAATACCTGGGCACTGCTTGAGTGAACACTTGAGATGAACAGTAGGATTAAGTAATAAGTCACTACCTTGGGTCCATGAACTCACAACATGGGTCTCTCAGTCTTACTTAAATGTCATCTAATTCTGCTGGCATTCGACCAACATATGTCGCCGACAGATTTTCCCGAGATTAGAGATACTGGTGTCACTGTCACGTCATTGGGACCATTGTATGTGGCTGATAGGTGGTGTCACTGTTGCCTGGTGTCCTTGAAGTGGCATTCTGTAATGATTCACGGAGATTCACTATTCCTGTTCAGCTTAGAGTATAGAATGATGTTGGTGGTTTTCATTGTTCAGTGAAGCGGATGTTGGAATAACGTGAGTGATGGCACTAGGGGTCTATTGTGTTCACAAGTAAATATGTGATGAGAAATGCCCATACCAAGTCCGAGCAAAGATGAAGATTGTGGGCAAGAAATGAAAAAAATGAAAAGGGCTAATCAGAGGTCTAGGAAGAGTATGGATAGTTTATACTGAAAAAATGAACAAAATCAAAGAAGGATAGATGGAAAGAAGGGTAGGAGAGATAGGGAAAGGGAAATATGAAAAACATGAAAAGAGATCGGATTGAAACATCTGTTTGTTTATTGTGAAATAGAAACTAAGTTTGAACAATAAAGGAGCTTTGAGGGAAGAAGGTAAAATGGAAATTGTCAACCAGTGAGAGATTTTTGGGCCGTGAAGGTGACCACATTTTACCAGTATATCATTCATCATGCCATGGCAGCAGAAAAGGCTGAAAGCACTGGATATATATCTCAGAGAAATATAAAACAAAAAAGAGAATTGATATTTTTTTATATGTTGTGAGAAAATGTGCAGTTGTAGCTCATTAACTTTGGAAATTAGAACAATGTGTACATCGCCATTAGCTGATGTATTGATGTTTGATTTGACAAAATTTGGTGCTCTAATTTATTTGGCATAATGCTATACCATGTGTGAGAAATGCATATAAACATCATATTCTCTTTTGTTCCTGATGTTACAGGTGTCGACATATGATTGTGGTTCTCAGCCAGGACTTCCTCCGCAGTTCAGCCTGTGAGTTCCAGAGCACATTTGCTCACGCACTGTCCCCAGGTGGGTTTTCTCTGTATGTCTCACGTTTGAAAGAAATGATTTTCGCTGAAAATTTACAGAGTGTTCTTGTCACATTTTTTCACCCTTATGCTGAATACAAAATTGTTCCTATGAAAACAGTCTGCGTAATCTTCAGCTCAGATGGTACAAAGTCTTTTTGCTGTTTTGTCATTAGCCTTAGCAGAAGAGATAGTGTAGAAATGTTTATAATGCTGTAGCAAATTTCTTCCTGTTTACGGATTGTCTATCTGGGTCTAGTATTGCAATGAGGAAGCATAGGCAAATAAAAAAAGTTGCCCCACATAGTAAAGGCGAAACAATTTTGTATTGGCTCGCACAGGGAAGCATCTGTTCACAGTTTTTTTGGGGAGAGGAAAACAAAGGGGGGGGAGTTGGGGGAGGAGGCAGCCCCCCTCCTTCCAACATATTACATAACAAACTGGATACAACGACTTTCTTATGCAAGAACAGAGAGAAAGGGGTGCATCAATAGGCCCAAATAGACTCCAGGTCTAGCTAGATTGACAATGCCGTTTCTTGAATGTTATGCACCCCTCCATATTCACAACGGGAGCCTTGTGCTGCTTCTGCTATCAGTGTCCTACTAAAAGAAATTTAGTTTCTTAGTTTATTATTATTTTGCTTTTTTCTTTAATCTGAGCTTTTTCAGTTGCAAAAATGTTCACTTTTGCTTTTATTTTTGTTTTAATTGGTTTTTCTTGCAATCTCTAAACTTTCTTTTTTTTTGAATGACTACTTCGTGATTGGCAGCTTGTGTTACAAAGATAAGGAAGACAAAGAATGGACAGGGATAAGATTTAGTGAATCTCAATGAGCAGAAAAAGGGAGAGAGGGTTGGAAGAGATTTGTGGCCTCATCTTCAAAAGCTTTACTACAACATCAGCAAGGAATAGATAGAGGTGAATGGCAAACCTGCTCTGACTTGTCATATTTTTTATCCCATAGGCGCAAGGAGCAAGAGATTGGTGCCAGTCAAAATTCAAGAGTGTCCAATTCCAAACATCTTGCGTATCATGGCATGCTGTGACTTCACCAGGGAAGACTTGTGGGATTGGTCATGGGGCAGGCTGGCCAGATCCATCTCAATACCACTGAGTAGGACAGACTTCATGGTAAGTAAATATTTGGAGATGGTTATTTGTCCGTGGTTTCCCTGTCAGAAGCTCAAATTTTACATGCTTTAAGATGAACTAAAAATACTCTGATCAGAATTTCCTAGGGCAAGAAAAAAATGTTATGAATTAAAATATTTGCAACAACAAGGAAAAAATGTTGAGAAACTGACAAATATATTAAAAATTTCAGCAGTTTACAATTTTTGCAGCATCAGAGGACTGACAGAATGATCAAGTATACAGATTGCCACATGCTATGTATAAAAACAAAATATTTAGTTACATGTCAGGTGCACATTGCGAGAAAGAAACTGCAGAACTTTGTAGAAAAAGTTGTTTGCTTTATTACCATGTAAACAGCAGCTCATGAGGAACATAATGTTATAGGACAGACTGAACCAAAAAGATATTGCAAGGTGCACTTATTATTATGTGTACTGCAGTCATGTAATATATTCTTCAAGTGTAAAGACACAGATTCTTTTTTTTTTAAATTAGACTCAGAAAGTTGACGATGTAATTCTGTTTTTGTAATGTTTAAGACCTGTAATTTATGCGGTAATTTTTTGTTTGTTAAAAAACAGAATGAGTTTCCACAATCTGGGACAGACATTAAAGGGGCAGTGACTTGCAATGTTTTTCATTGCCTAACAAAAGTGTCTTATTTCCATTCTAGGCGCAAGAGCCTGGGGCATCAATGGATGGGTTGATCCATTTGGAAGCAAATTCATCAACCTCTTCATCCTCTGAATCCGGATTTAGCAGCATGTCAGAGGTAGGTTTTGATTAGTTTTTGATGGGGTGAAAATCTTTTAGACTTAAATCTTTCAAAAAGCAACCTATTTCATTTCACACATTTGTTTTAATATTACATGGAAGTTGTGCAGCTGGTACCTCAGGACATATGGAGTGGAGAAAATGCTTCTGTGGGCGCAAAAATAGATGGAAAGAAGAAATGTGGAAAACAACATATTATATTGACGGGTTGAATAATTTACATAGCCAATCACATAATCCAAAACACATATCTGATAAGAAGGACTGACAATAAACAGGCATATGCATAGTCATTGTTGTCTGCTCCAAATCGGACACCTGGAGAGAGAAATGGGGAAAAAGAGTGCTTATATTTGTTATTGTATGATTATTTATCCCTACTCACATTTTTAGAACAAATACCTTCATCCCATATTAATATTCTTAGGCTGCTGGCAGTTGGCTATTTGCACATTGCAAACTCTTTCCATATATTTTGAGGCCTTTAATTTGTGGGAAGAACTGGTGATTTTTATTTTAGAGAGGCATCCAGCACTTTGAGATATTAGGTCTGTAATTGACCTGCATTCTCCCCTTATTGTAGTTCACTGTGCTATATTTACGATTTGCAAAACAATAGCATATGTTGGTAGTATCTCATTCTGTTACATTGATGTATAAAAATGTAATTTTCTGTGCTGGCATCATTCTCTAAGCAGCAGGGCTGTCAAGCATGATGGACGTAAAGATCAGGCCTGAGGATAGATCTGGCCTCATGCTTGGTAGATTATCTTGAGAAATGGAAACAAAGTTTGGTAAAGTAACATTAACTCTCATCTGGTATTGGAGAGCATATTGGAACTCCTTTTAAAGAGAGTTTTGTGATTGCCTAGCAGGGGCTAGAGGAAGACGTGATGTTTATGACCAGTTCTCACTGTTGTGCAACAGACTGTTTTGACTTACATGTGATTGAATCGGCTAAGAAAGATCCATGGCTTCTTCTACCAAAATATCCATTGCTAAGGCAAATAAAAGGTGTAAGATAAATAAATGAATGGATTCATTATATTAGAAATGTGGCCATGAAAGAGTTCAAGTCATTTTTCTGCACATAACTGATTTGTGGAGTTCTGTAATTGAGTTTCTGCAAAAGTTAGACAATGATATGTCATCTATTTGTGCCGTAGGGCTCTGTGACGATGCCCATCGCTAAGAGAGCTTCCAGCCCAAATGAAAATGTCAGGAAGACCGTAACAGCTCCGGTGGCCTACAACCCACAACGTAAGTAAATCTGCTACTTTGAGCAGCGACTGGTGCAGAAAATTGACAGGTCTGGCATTTTTTTCTCTCCTGTTATGGGTTAGTTACACCAATCAGTAACATGCTGTAATTTGTGACCACAGTTTGCTTTCCAAAATGTAGTCATATGTGTCTCGAAAAGAGAATGGCCTTTTCATGCATTAGAACAGTTTCATGTAATTGTTTCATCAACTGAAGTATTCTTCCAAATATGTTAGGTATCACACAAACATGTAATCACATGAAGAGTTTTATTACTGTATTTCTACAACTAAATTTGTAAAACAGTTTTTACACTCTGGCTTAAAATTATTCAGATGTTTGTTGTGCACATGACATGTTTTCTGTTCTTAATGAAGACTCTGTAAGTACTGTCAAGAAAATTTACACTGCAGATGCACAATGTATTCTTGAGAAATGTTAAATAAAAGATATAGACATGCATGTTGGCTTAATCATACATCAGGTCATATGAATGTAAAATAGGTAGATCAATCAACAGTATTTCTATTTATTTGTCTTTCATATCCTTTAGAACTTGATGGGATCTATATTTATCATTGATATCTCTTAGAAATTCATTGAAGGAATTGTCTTTCATATTTTTTAGAGATTAATTGGAGCAACGTATGTGATTCACAGAAATTGATTGGGGGAAAATTTGCCTCTGATATCTCTCTTACAATGAATGGACTAAATATTGCCTTTGATATCTCTCAGAAATTGAACAGAACAATACTTGCCTTTCATTTTTTAAAGAGATTAATTGAAGTAATATTTTAGTCCTTGACATTACTGAGAAATTGATCAGATCAATATTTATCTTTCATATCTTTTAGAGCCTGAAACAATGGAAATAGACAACAGTTCTGAGCACGGCAGCCAAGAAATTTTGTCTGTGCCTATGACTTCTAACACAGCCCCAGTCAGACGGTCGAAGAGCAAGTCTCCCTCCAGACCGTTTACACCTATCAAAAGTTTGACAGCACGGATCACGGGGAAGAAAAAGAAAGAAAAAGCAAAAATGCCTGTAACAGAATGAGAATGCATCCATCAAAAGGTGAAAGAAAAACAGTTGGATGTAAGTGATTGGTTGAGATGAAAAAAAAAAAAAAGATGAAAACAAAAAAAAGTGATCTGCAGGTGACTGATGAAGCATGAAGAGGAAGTAAATCAGTGTTAAAGACAGCGTTATCTGTTCGTTGTCCAAGGTAGATGTGGCAATACTGCTACATTCAGGGCCACCATTTCTAGTCTGGTGATGGTATGTTTACCCCTTCACTGGCCTGTTGGCATGCATAATGTATCAGGATCTTGTCATTGTCAGTGTACTATTTATACGCATTGTTTGTCAATCTATTTCATTTGGATTATAATTTTATGTTCCATTTCTCTCATCTGTGTTTGGTACTATGCCAAAGTGACCATAAATGATAGGTCACCCATAATTTTAGACACAGCAAAGTTTTTCTTGCTGCTCATGGTGAAAAATGCTAATCTGCAAAGATCCTAATGACCATTCACAAGTTCTGTTATTGGTAATATAATAATATGAGATAAACTTTATTTAATCTCATTGACACACAGTGCACAGGCAAGATCTATTGTCACACAGTGCACAAGCAAGATCTATTGACACACAGTGCACAGGCAAGATCTTGTGCCCTTAGAATGACAAGGTTCTATCTCCATTGGGCTTAGTTTTTGAGAAAATGGACTTCAAAGTTTCACCACTGTCTATTCAGCTTTGGACATACAACCTTGGCAATGTGTAAATTGTCATGTAAATATAGGTCAGATCGTCCCAGATCTTTGACACAGCATAAAAAATGGTAGGAGAATAAGCGTGACATGTGTAACTCAATTTAGCCAAAAAGTGGAGTTAGAACCTTGTCATTCTAAGGGCGCGATCTCTTGACACACAGTGCACAGGCAAGATCTATTGACACACAGCCCACAGGCAAGATCTATTGACACACAGCCCACAGGCAAGATCTATTGACACACAGTGCACAGGCAAGATCTATTCCCACACAGTGCACAGGCAAGATCTCTTGACACACAGTGCACAGGCAAGATCTTTTCACACACAGCCCACAGGCAAGATCTATTCCCACACAGTGCACAGGCAAGATCTATTGACACTCACATGTGTAAAGCCAAGAATATCATGGATAGGATGAAAAAAGGCTGACTCATGAAATATCAGTGCAGATTGATAAGGGTATTTGCTGGTGACACTGACAGAAATTAGTTTCTGCATTACTCTGGAGAATATTGTGAAATAGACAACCATTATTCAAATTCTGGGAAAACTTTATAAGTTGTATGTAATAGCTCATGATATTTTATAAGTGTATTCATAGTCGACCTGTTGACCACGAATGCAGTGTGTGTTTAGAGTCGACCGGTCGACCACGAACGCAGTGTGTGTTCAGAGTCGACCGGTCGACCACGAAAGCATCGTGTATTCGCAGTCGACCTGTCCACTATGAACGCACCGCGCATTCACTGTCGACTGGTCGGGAACGCAGTGGCTCAATGAGTATGGCATCTGCACATGGAGTCAACAGGCCGGGATCGGCTCACGGGTTCTACATTGGGGGGGATGACAGGACACAAAGATCGAAAACCCGCATTATTTCAGTGACTCAACGGTCCCCTGGCTTCCTGTGGGTATTGAAGCCTGATGTCAAGCCTTCTCGGATAGGGGTGAATATATTTTGGAGGTCCCGTGTGTATGTTACGCACGTTAAAGAACCTTTGGCAGTTCAAAATCGATGGAAGAGTAGGATGAGTGCCGTTGTCCGGTTAAATTTCCAGATTTGTACCTAAAAAATTTCTTAGCAAATATTGGCAACTTCTAAAAAGGCCGAGATTTTCCTACTTTCGGTGGATTGAAAGGCTTAAGAAAAAACATACTGGTCGACATGCTATGAAGTGTGAAATGAGTGCATCGCACATCCACAGTCAACCTATGGACTGACTGTTGCACTCTGCGTACGTCTGTCCTTAAATGCAGGCCTAGTTAGAAGACAAAGCTTATGGTGTCTCAGTGTGTCAAATTGGCAGATTTGCTCAAAATAGGCTAGATCTATGTGCGTGCAGTATAATCTAAATGATTTAGAGCATGTGTGTCATTGCCATTTGTCTTTAAATTTCGTCTTTCTTTCAAGCACTATTTCATTTCATACTTTGGCGGTCCATGCTATGCGGAACCTTTTAAAAGCTTTTCATTTTGAACACAGTAATGTTGTTATGGTCTGATTTCGTTTTCACGCACACACTTTACATTGGTTGTGATTTTTGGTGCTTATCATACATATATATGCCATTTTAGTATTCTCACATTTGTTTCATCAATTTGACGCTCATTTATTCAGCATCTTGTAGAATGGACAATTAAAGATCGAAATGCTCTAAATTATTTTGGTTGAAATGCACGGGCATAGATCTAGATATAGATCTAGCCTATTTTGGGCGAATCCGCCAATTTGACACAATGAGACACACAGCTTTGTCTTCTAACTAGGCCTGCATGTAACTTGACAGTCATACGCAGAGTGCAACAGTCAGTCCATAGGTCGACTGCGGATTTGCGATGCACTCCTTCTTACATACTTCATAGTGTGTCGACAGCGGACAGGTCGACTGCAAATGCGCAATGCTTTTGTGGTCGACTGGTCGACTCCGAAAACACACTGCGTTCGTGGTCGACAGGTCGACTCCGAATAGAATTCCATTTTATAAACCTGGGCTAAAGAAAGAGAAATATTTCTGGAAAGATAGAAAAGAAGAAACGTTACAAGCAGTATGATAAAAAGTGTTATCTCTCTCTCTTCCACAGCTTATACATGTATATTGTTGCCCCAGAATTAAATCGTCATAACTACAACAGTTTTGCACTCGTTAGCAATATTTAGCATATTTTAATGCTGGGGCAATGATAAGGCAGTGTTGTCACATTCTGATCTATAACACTTCTTCTCACCTTGTCTTTTCTTTGCTGGGATAATGTAACTTTCAGAAGAGAAATGTATAGACATGGCCAGCTTGCGTTGTCCAAGTTTCAGATGTTAAGATTTTCACCACCCGTGTGTTAGAAAAATAAGATCAATAAAGCAAGATGTTGTTGATGATGTATGTATTAAGGAACGAAAACTCATGACTTTTAGTCATAATGTCATATTATGCCTTACCTAAGCAGGCAGTTTTCAGCCATTTTGTAGGCGAATAAATGAATATCTGTTTCATTTCCAAAAGAGTCTGTAGTAGAAAGTTGTTAGTGATCACTGTATAGATAACTCGTTGGCAGAGTACATGTAAAAAGTGGAATGTAGACAGCACAAAATGATTGGGTATTAAGTTTTGATAAAACAGAGTTCTTTTTTTTTTGTTCTGCCAGTTTGGCTTTTAATGAAACCAGACTTCAGGCATTTCTTTATTTTATGTTCTATATTTTTTTTTTTTTTTTAAATGAAGAAAAGAGGAATAGGCAGCACAAGGTGAGCTTGTAAATATGGCAGAGGATTACAAAAAACAAAAATCCACTCTGTGTCCATATGTCTGCTTTTCAACTTGCTATTTATAAATAATGCTAAAAAAGTGCAGGTAAAAAAAAAAGTGCATTGAATGTTTATGAATATTTTTCTGAGAAGAAAAGGAATAAAGAGAAGAGAATAAATTAAGAGGAGGAAGATTTGATGGGCAATTTTCATAGAAAGGTGAGATGGAGAGCCGCGAGGTTGACATCCTGTTTTGTCAAGAGTTGCTTTTTTTTTTTTTTTAATTTATATCTTGCACTATGGCACACCCAGTTGTGAACAAAGGCCAATAAAATAACTTCCTGGTTTTGACGATCTGCTGCCACCCACTTGAACACAGGTCACCTCTGCAAATGTGAAGAAGTTGCAGGGTGTAGAAAAAAAAACAAGGAAGTGCATTATTACCCAGTGTGAATGAATAAATAAGGGGTTTCCCCTCCAGGTGGTTACCTGAAAATTCTTCAGTTAAGTTGTATGCAAAATTTCCCTCGTTGATCTGATTTGCTGTGCCCATTTCTCTGGATTGTCGTCCCCCTTTTTTTTTTTTTTTGTGTTCTTTCTGACATTTCTCTTTGTTGTTATTATTATTTTTATTTTATAAAATAGAAAAGGACTGTCCAACCGGCAACTAACTAACCAATTTAAAACAGCAAATAATACATATAAATAACTTCCTCTCGATGTTGAAAGTGAAAGCCAAATTTTCGAACCAAATTGGTCCTTCTTCAGGGCAACAAAGTAAACATAAAAATAGATAATATTATTATTATTAAAATAGTTATTATTATTATTTTATTCGTTTTCACTTTAGAATTTTTTTTTTTTTTTTGTTATCTATTTTCAGATGGGAACACTTTGGGGATCAGACATAAATAATGTTTTGCAAAATTGTTCGAGTAGTGGGCAACAGACACAGAATTGTTTTGATCTTGAGATTTTATCGTAGGCCTTGCATATTGCACAGACATGAAAGGGCTGTGAATGAGCAATGCATAGAGAATAAGAGAAAACAGGATTTTCTTACAAAAACATGCCAAGTAGGAATCACAAATGCTTAAGCACAAAATCTGAGGTGAGGCCAAGTTACAAATGGATCAGTAATACGTCTGTTGGGATTTCATGGTGTGCCAAGTGATTAGTAATATGTTGTCAAAGAGTTAATGTAAAGCACACTCTTGCCTATTTTCATCAACAAACACTGTTGACTTCTTTCAGCTGGTCACCTAATATATTTTTGTGTATGACTATAGCTACAACAGAGGCACTCAACCTTCTTTATGTAAAATATTTGATATATGTTTATATATATGGATTATGAATTCTTGTTTATGTTGCTGTTATACATCCTGTTGTCATGTTCCTATGGTGATAATCATTCCTGAGCACTTATCTGCTTCTTTTTATTGGAGAGCTATATTTACAGAATGTCAGTTCTTCAGATATATGACATTATTCCTGATAAAGGGAAAAAAAAAAATGTGTTTCTGCAAACTTGCTTTTTTTCTTTTTTTTTTGTTCTTTGGCTGATTATTTGTTGAAAAAACAAAAAACCAGCTAGATTGTAAAACCAATAAATTTTTTATACATGTACATACATTATTTCTAGTGCTGTGAAAACTGTGGAAATGAGGTTTTCCTGATGTGATTATTGTAAAAGAAAAAAAAAAAAAAAACACAGAAGAGCAATTTTGCTAAAGTATGTCTTGCACCCAGGGCAAATAGTTTGAAGGTTGTGCCGGGTGATCTTGAGCTTTGGTCGTTTTTGACTATTTTCTGTCCCAGATACTAAATTATTTTTTTTTCCAGGTTAAAAAAGGTTAAATTTTCATTTTGTGAATGAAAAATTGGTTATCTGAGTTGGAAAATAGTTAAAAATGGCTGTAGCTTGAAATGACCTGGCACAATCTTTGACTAATTTGACCAGGGCGCAAGACGTATTGTACTACATTTGGTGAAGATATGTTTCTGAAATATTGTAAGACATATCTTGTACATGTGTATATGTTTATTGGTCTGAAAACAAAGTTTGGTGCTGATTTTATATTGTCTTTGATCTGGTAACTGAAAATAACAATCTCCTTGAGCCATTATGGGCAAAGTGCTGTTAATTGTATATCATTTGTAGACAAGGAATCTCATTTTTGCTATCAAGTTATTGGAAGGAAGGGAGATTTGATGTCATAATTTTGGACACTGTTTGATCATAATTGATTGAATTGTGTGGCTGTTTGCATGAGCCTGGAATAATACAGCTTCTTTGTACAAATACGATGGTATACGTAACTTAAGAACCATACTATTTTTTCATATGAAATTTGTATGAGTCACAAAGTGTTCTTTTGTTATTTGTACATATCTAAGATTTTTTGGGAATGTGGGAGAGCATTGTCATAAATTGTCTATACTTGTACTTGTGCAGCGAGGAAATATGACATTTGATGTCATGATTGATGCTGTCCTATAATTATGGGCAGCCAATTTTCTCTGAGCAACAAGGCAAAAACTTGGACCATCTTTTAAAAAAAAAGAAAGGAAAGAAATATTTAAGGAGTGGAAGTGCATTTATACAGGATGTCGGTAGAGTCTGGACACATGGGGAAAAATGCACATTCCCAAGAAATGAAAATCCAACAACTTTTTATTTATTTCCAGTATAAAAACATAAAACTTTCTATATGATTCCCAGCATTTGCTATGCAGCGGTTGGGCATGCTTTACGAGTTTCACATGAATTCAGTGCGCCCAAAGGATCAAATGTACTACTCACTAAAAATCAAAGAATCAACACACTTGATTGAAAGCATAAAAATGGAACATGCTAAAATTGAAGGCAGTGTACTAATGTACACAGTGGAGATGATGAACCACTTTTTGCTGGGAGCCTCCTTCCCCTACCCACCTAAGGAAGCTCCCAGCCCTCATTTCTAATTTCATCACCCATCATTTTACACAAGCTTGCTGTTTATGGACCAAAATTGCTGTCCATCGGTTTAGAACCAAAATTGTTGTCTGCATGCCCAGTAAATGATTGCAGTCTATATACCCAACAAAGGGTGTTTGATTACATAGATAATTAGCTCTCACTTGGATGCAGCTGTTCATATTGATTTTTTTCAAAGCAGGCTAGAGTACAGCATTGTATATGATGCATTTTCACTTCTCAGTTGCTATTTCATTATATTGTTAGAATTATTTATATCTGTTAGCTTTTGTAGTAACATTTAGAAAATCTGTTATATGGCAATTCTCTTGTTAGATATGAAGGATTTCAGGGCAAAATGAGACTTATCCAAAATCGCAATTTAGAGGAAAATGACTTTGTTCTTCAGTAGTTAGTAATTTATCATTAAGAACTAGAATTCTCTGAACGCTTTTGGGAAGGATAAGCTCTGATTGGTGAAAAGGAAAATCCTTACCATATAGCACCATCACCATTCCCAGTATTGAGAGGCATTAACTGAAAATGTTAAAAAATGACGTTTGTCGCGCTGTGCTCTGAAACCCTTCATATATACATGTATACACAGGGGTTCCATAAATAGTCTGAAACCTAATCGTCTTTACTGGACAATTAACTGAGATTATATGACACTGAAATGAGTTGATACATTGAGATAGCAAACCTAGTTAATACACGTCAATGTATATTTACATTCTTGATTAATTTTTTTAATAATAACAATTAGTTGTTACCTTTATCATAACACTGTTAAAAAGTGTAACTGTATAATAAATAAAATGCGTTCAGCAGCGTTATACTTATTCTTAAACTTACAAAATGTAAGGTTACTTATAGGCACTCTTGTACATGTATATAGATGATGTTAATTATGTTTTGACTGATGCAAATATCATATCTGTCCTGCAAAGACAAAGACAATGAGGAAAGTAGGCAATAATTTGCATAAGAAAACACATGAATGCAGAAAATGACAAACTCTGCTCTGTACCCATTGGAGAAAGATCATTTGTTTGGTTAATTATTTCTCTTTGCTCCTTATGGAGCATATTTTGGCCTCAATAATTGTCTTTTCCTTTTCTTCCATCTGTGGCCAGCTTTTTCCCACCCTCTAATTCTAATGTCAGGCTGGTGACCTGGAGCTCTGAGTGCGGGCTCTGCCGTCAAGTCTATTTAGGGCATCCTTCTTTCCTCTTCCTGTTTGTGGATTCCAGTTCACAGACTGTCAGTTGACATTTGCTGGTTCTCACCACAATGAGTGCCTGACCCAATGCCATGTACCTATGCTGATCTGTACCGTCATAGTCTTGTGTTTATGCTTGAACTGAGAAATTTCATTTGCCTTTGAATTTATTTTGGTCTCAAAGTATTTATCATGTACGCATATACATTGTCTGAATGAATCATTTGCGGACTTATTGTTCACATAGTTTGTTGATTTGCAAATTCAAACAAATGGATGGCTTAGTGTGAGAGTTTGCCACTACTGACTAATGGAGAAAGCAGTTTAGGGCAGCAAAGCCTCACATCAAACCATTGAAATCACATACAGTGTACTTAAGGAGTCTTGTTTGCTTCAGTATTGGCTGTCATTTATTATTTATTTGTAAACAATGCCCAATAGTGCCTTTGACCTTTGAAAACTTCTGTTTAAAGTTTCACATCCTCACTCAAGTTGAGAGCTTCTGCTTTGACAGCCTTCAGTATAACTGTAATATGGACTCGACAAATGCCTTTTTCCATTAAATTTTGCTGTTCATTTTAGGTTTTGTCATTATTATTAGTTTGATTTGCTTTTGTATTGTGGAGGAGGTGAGACGTAACATTTATTGAGTCTCACCTTTCCTGGTGATATTTCATATTTTTTTTGTGTGTGTGTGTGATGCAGACAACCTTGTATGGTGTATATGAAGTCTTGCTAAAAACCTGAGAGCAAGAAAGTGCATTTTTAGAGTGTTTAGTAAACCATATTATTTATGACAGAGACAGCTGAATTAAAAACTGTTAGGTTTTATTTTTTATTTTAGCTTGAATTCTTTGGTCTTTTCCTTTTTTTTCCATAAATCTTTTGCACGGAGCTATTTGTCAATAGTAAATGTATTTATTTTGCAGTGAACTGTCAGTTGGGCATTGCATAAATTTACCAAGAACTGGTCATGGCATGAAACCAGTGCTGGCTTCAGAGACTGTTGAAGGAATGAAAGTTATATACTGACAGTAGTGAAAGGTGAACCATGATAGCTTGCCAATGATCAGTGTAGAAAATGCAGTGCATGTAATATATGTTCATATACAAGGAAGAAGGATATAACATGAAAGCAGCTAATACATTTTAGATCACAAAGAAATTTTATCCTCTTTGCTACTGGGATGTCCACTGAGTCATATATGCCCTGTCATCTTACAGTTAGAAAAAAATCAAGTGCAGAGTTGAATTCTCCCGAGACGTGTAGGATCAGATCTGAAGTCTTTCGCAATTCACCTGGGATAAGTTGACAAGGAAGTAATATTAACAGAAAACTGTGTAAAGGGGCAAAGTTTTTTCTAGTAGCCCCATTCACTGACCACCATAAAGGGTTTTGCCATAGGTTTTTTTTTTTTTTTATCAAGGCAGGTCATTCTGTTGAAAGAGAACAGAGATATTCAAAGTTTCAAAAGCAACTCAAAAATTCAATTTGTAAAAGATATGAAAAGTATTTATAAAACCAACTTAACTATTTTTGGTGAATCTTATACAGAATGTGTAAATAATATGATATGCAAATACCAAAGTAAGACTGTGTAAAAGCTGTTTGTGTGGTAAGCTATGTTGACAAAATATAATAATAGTTATCTCATAACCAATCCGTATAAATTGTAAGTCACTGCCTCGAACTGACAAATCGCGGAGTGCATGTGATAAAGGTGATCTGATATCCAGGCTTTTATTTTGTAAAAATTGAAAGAACTTGTATCTTTGAAAAAAAAGAAAATGTTGCTCTTATGGACAGACTCTTTGTGTATCAGCTTGTGAGGAAAATTATATTTAATTGCTACGTACTTGTTCTTCTTTGCTGACTTCTGTCCTCATTTTAGCTGGTACTGAGGTGTCAAAGAATTTGCAATATCTTTGGCTACAATAAAGCTAGATCCAAACTTTTTCTGCCAATTAAAAGTGTATGAATGAGGGTTTTACTTGATAGCAATAACCAAAACTTGTGGGAAATTTGTATGTAACTCATTTGGATAGACTATGAGACATATTAAATTGCATTGAAAACAAGATGTTCTTTTGATCTGAGAACATTTATGAATTAATAACATTCCAACAAACCTCATGGAACATGGTGAAATGACTCATGAAGGATTTTCACTGGGAAAATCAGATTTGAATGACCATCGCAGTACAAAAGTTAATGACGAACATGAATATATGGTCACAGAGAGTTGTAGATAAAGCTTTTTATGTAGATAAATCTTTTTTTTTTCTTTTTTTTTCATCAAAGTAAACTATACTTTTTCCCTTTTAACAGAATGACTCACCCATAATTCTAAAAAAGATTTTAAAAAATTGATATCTGATGGGTTTCAGCCAGATATGCAACAAATATTTTGTTGTTGTTACAATGTTCACTGCCTAAATTTTATGCCAGGGAGCGGGAAGGTTTGATTAACCACTTGACTGCCCAAAACCAGGTGCTGCCAGCTAACTATTTAGTGCTGAAAGTTAGGCAATACTAAATGTTGGCAGTGAGTGCAACAATTACCTCACAAACCAGCCCAAACATATCCACAATGGAGTGCAAAGGTTTCAGTCTATCATAAAGGCTCAGTATTTTATCAATGACATTTTAGATACAATGGGCAGTCAAGTGATTTAGTTCTAGGCTGACTCATCCTTTGTTCTCCAAGTATCCGGACCTTCCGAAATGTCTCTGAGATTGGGCAAACTGAGTCTAACATGGGATACTGAAGTCATAACTATGTGTCAGAAAGATCTGAATTAACAATAAATTTTAAATGAAATTAATCAGTGTAAGTAAGGTAAAATATAACACTATAACAGTATCAATTTTTATTTTCTTTTTTCTTTATTCCTCTGATAACATGAGAAATGAGATTACTGATTCTCTACACTTTCAAATCTTTGACCTCAATTGGCATAAATAATAATGTGACTTCTTAAAATTTTCTTGACATATATGTATAAAATGTGCACAATTCTCCTCATCAAAACAAAACAAATTTAAAAAAATAAAATATTAATAAAAGTAGTAAAAAACAAACTACAGTGGAAACCTGATATAACAGGATTGCTGGGACCAAAAGAAAAGTCCTGTTATAAGCGGATCCTGTTATACCCGACATACAATGAATTAGAGGAATAAA
>JBCAUA010827717.1:0-14365 GCA_038406235.1 Peronia verruculata
CCCCCCCCCCCCCCCCCCCCCCCCCTCCCCCCCCCCCCCCCCCCCCCCCCCCCCCCCCCCCCCCCCCCCCCCCCACCTCAAACTCTTTTGCTATCACTGACTCAAATTTGACTTCCAGGACCCTTAGTTTCAAATGTCCTGAGCAGATTTTGATTGACTCAATCTAAGCCATTTGACATAATTCTTCCTCAGGATACAGACAGACAACTGTGATGATGCTCAAACAAACTGTTTCATAGATAGGGGACAAATAAATATAATTTCATTGGTAATAATGGCTATGACAGAAGTTTTTGTCTTGTTTTTCCAACAGTTTTTTTGTGTCAAGCCAGTCTGCATACATTTCAATTACCTAAATACATGTAATGAAAATCAACTTTTCAAGCATTTTTGTCTTCCCTCAGTGCCTTGGTAGGACAGGTAGGAATGAACAGCACAAATATTTGTTGAAAGTGTTCAAGCAGCTTGGGGTCATCCTAGTTATCAGCTGCCCACTGTAAAGCCAAACTCTTCCAAAAATCCCCTGGGCTCCTCCGACTCCTAGGGTGAAAATGAACAGATAATATTGTATGAGTAAATATAGGTCGGGGGTCAAATAATCTAATACACGCAAGGTTTAATCGTGTTTCAATTTTACTGGTTATTAGTTTTAAAAGGGGAATACAAGAGATTTCCTGTATATATTTTCACAAATTTGAGACAATAAACATGCAAGGAGGATTCACAGCAAATTTACACAATCATATTCAGCATAACCAATCTTAAGAAATTCTCATTTCATTATTAATAAAACATGCTGAAAAGTTTAGAATATATGAAACTGTGATGCTCCCAAAAAAGATTAACCTTCAAAGAATGAGGTTCTTAATTAGGTATGATAAAATATATATACATGTTCATAAAATAAACTTCTATCAAAACCCATTCTAGTAATACGTATTCTAACAGTTACATTTATTTTGTGCACTTTACAACATTTGCCTCAGCTCTTTATTTACTTCTGCAACTACTTTTTTTGGTATCCTAGCAGCTCTACATCACTTCCTCAATCCATGCTATAGTTTCATAAAATCCAACTCCAGTGCTAATCAGTCTTCAAGAAAATTTAAAAAATAAATAGGGTAAAAAAAAAAAAAAAAGAAATTAAAATTAAAACAAAACAACACTGAAACTTTGCAATACAAATTAATATTTTGGATTAGAAGGGGAAAAAAGAAGAGACAATTACTGCCATAATAAATGCACTGAATTCTATTCCAATCCACTAATTTTCTTCCATGATATAGAAACAAAAAAATACTGTTCATATCCTCTATTTACAACTGTTTCTTTTGTGGCAACCATTAACTTTCAAGCTTTTATACAATAAATTTAGTTTAATAAAATGTTGTGTAACAGATAAAAGATATTGCTCACACACTGCTACAAAATTTCTTTACTTTACTGATAGTAAATCTTAATTGATTAAGTCTTGTTTTGTTTCTGTTGGTAGCTATATATATAAATTACATATGCGATATATTTAATATATTATGCCAAATATTATTTTATTACCACTTGGGTGGCTCTAAAGATATGCTAACATCTGACAATGATACTATATTACTGAGAGGAAAAGCAAAAGCATGATTGTACGCACTTATAGGTGAAACAAAAGTACATCCGGCATATCAATCAAAAAGATGAGATAAATCTGGTAAATGCAAGCTTGAGATTCATGACTAATTCACAATGAAAGCAAACATGCCACTAGCAAATGCCGAAACAAAATACATACTAATATAAACATGGTTTGAAAAGAAAAACAAAATGACGAACAAAAGTATCTTCTCTCCTATCCCTCACAGATGCGGCAAATGTCACCTATATATCAAGAGATGGGAAGGGAAGGGAATGAAAGAAAGGGTGAAAGAAAAGGACAGAGACAAAGAATGAAAGAAAGGAAGAAACTCAAGCATAAAGAAAGAAAAAGAATGAAAGAAAGTGGAAAAGAGAAAGAATGTGAAAAGGAAAGAAAGAAACAAACAAAAAATAAGAAAGAAAGAGAGGCTTTTTGGGAAAAAATATGTGCTAATTGTGCAATAAGCAGGCATGCAGTTTGAGAATTTCAAATATATTTAAATTTGGCAGCATTCACAGCAAAATGCACTCACATGACAATCTGATTCAGTAGTTGACAATAGATTTGTTTCGACCAAGCGAGCGGCTGGAAATTCCCCCGTTTAAATTTAGTAGCCTACGGTGTACAAACACTTAAAAATGTTCACACTGACAAAGACAAACACATAAAAGTGCACAGGATCGGTGACAATTGTTCACATATCTCGTGGTGGAGTGGCAACAAATACCAGTGAGTGTTCTATTTTTAGCAAGTGGGTACAAACACTCTGCCCGGGATTTCCAGTTTTTTTGCTTAGTCGAATATGAACTATTAATATACATGTACATGTAATGTGGTGAATTATATAAAGCAGACTACATCTGTAATAAGGTACATGTAATACCAATTAATTCTTGAAGTGACAGAATGGCCTATAATTTTATGACTATCGTACATCAATAAGTCTGATGATATATTGTTTGTTTGTTGATCTTGCTCCTTTTTCCTGAATAAAACAATCCAGACAGCCTAAATTCTGAAAATCTTTCTCAACAGACATCTACAATATTTTGTCTCTATTTGTAAATAAAATGAATATTTCTAACAAGTATTTTGTGGTGCCATTTATTAATGAGTTACACATGGTGGGACATGATGTACATATACTGTTGTTAAAGATGTTTACTAGAGGGTTAAATCCTGTAGGAATGGTCCCAAATTTAAATTTCAAAGTCAAATTCTGTACACATATGTAGAGCTGTTAATAATGTAAATTACATTAGATGTATTTCATTATTCCAAGAGCTTTTTTTCTTGCTTTTGATAGACACAAGATGTCTTGAACAAGCATTGTAAATAGGAAAAATCAGCTATGATATGTTTATTTAACATACATATGTACATACAGTGGAAAAGTCTGCATAAATGATAGTGAATATAGGAAAAAAAAAAAAATAGAAACCTATTTACCACACCATGAATTGTGCAAGCATTTTACCATGTATGTTTAAATTGAATGGAGTTTATCTTTTACAGTGTTTGTTTCAAACCTCTTAAACAGAAATAATTTGGCTGGCAGAAAAAAATGTGCTCATTAAAGACAGTATAATACAGCCATTATATATATACATATTTTTGATTTTTTTTTAATATATATATATAGAATATTACCTAAACACTGGCTGCTTTTAATTTCCAGTATGGTTTATTTTCAAGGAGATCACATTATCCGGAGACCGGACTGATGATGTCATGCATGCCAAGTGTAGAGTTTGCTGGTACAATATCCATGAGGGCAAGAGACCTAAAGTTAACGCAATAACCCCCATCATGCACTTACCTAACACAACAGGCCAATGTTGTTAATTTTAATAACGTTAATATTAACAACACTTTTATTTTATAGTTAGGACAATTTAATTCTGGGACGATGAGGTGCTGTTATTGATTGTGCAAACTGACATTAAAAAGGTACTGCTCAGTTTCCACATGTAAGTAATAACAACAACTGAGCTAAGATAGATGATATCTCTCTTCCTTGACTTTCACCATGGCTAAAGTGAGACAGTCAACTACAATCACAACTGAAGTCGTTAGATTCTAAATTCACTATTGCTAGACTGTCTTACAATGTGAAGACAGTGGATCAGTCAATGGACAATGGTCAGGACTGATGGGTTACTATTGTCCCCCACCATGCTCACATAAAAGTGAAACCATACACATTTATGCAGACTGAAAAAATTATGTACATCTATATAACAGACAAAAAGACATAAGAAAAGATGGCATCGCATACTAAAAAAGAGCGTAGTTCATGATCTAAATTGGAGACATACACAAAAATTAAAATTACGGTCTCAGTTTAACATAACATTAATCGTGACCATCCTCCAGTAAATGAGTAACTATGAAGACAAAATGAAGTATCGAGTCAGTTACTGTATAGCTTAGGTTATAAGACCTCATACAGTTTTCTTTTCTCTCATCCTAAACAGTGCAAAAGTGGATCAGTCTTGTCTCTAACCAAGACAAAAACGCAAAACTTTAGAAGCCTTGAGTTTGCCAATGATTATTTTCTCTCTGGAGATTTCACACTCGATACTAAAGGGAGGTTCAAAGTTGTGTGCTGTACTGAAGTTCCATCTGTCGTTTTTTTCACATCCCTCACATAAAACAACACAATGGTGACCAAAGGCGCTGTTTGTGATGATAACTTGACCGACCAAGCTACTGCAACAGCACTAGAATGTCACTATCAGATCCTTTCCATCTTAAAAAAACTTTCTTCAAAATTCTGACACCAGAGAAAATGTGGAGCATCTTTGTTCAGACGGATGTCATCTGCTAAAAAATGTTTGAATTGTCTTGGTGATTTAAAAATTATACCACTTCAATGGTCAAACTGTATCCTGGCAGTATCTTTCATAACTGAGTACCGTCCAGCATAAAGATAATTTGATCTTAACCGATACAGTATGGGGGGAAAACATATGAAAAGAAAACAAAATGAATGTGAAGGCCACCTGTCAAGACTTTATCAGCTTCAATGACTGGTGCTATTGACTTTCTACAAAAAGACTTAAGTCAGCACAGTTTCAGGGTAGGGAGTCCACTACCACTACTTCTTTCATAAAATGTTTGATTATATTTCTGACCTTTGTAACTTGTCAGATCCATTCAGTACTGACTTCAAATGTCCTACTACATGCAACAATGAATGAACAAAATGTGAAGGAGGCCTTTACATGCATCACAGCACATGAGAATAACATGGCAAACCATTATACAAGTAATCAGAAGAAGACCAGCTTTGTAGGATTTCTTTCCAACCTGAAGTCTGCTCTCCAAAAGCCAAATTGTTACCTAAAAGATATCATTGCCATAAGGAACCTAACATCACCTCAATAAGGAATGAGCCCTCGGGGCTCTTTTTTGTAAAAAAAAGAATGGTGTACCAGGCCTTGAAGAGTGCAAACAGCATCACAATGGATGAAAAGGAGAACAGCTTACTGGAACAAGAACCAGAAGATTGTGCACATGCTGATCCTGCTTTGAAAGCTCTTGTCATGACTCTCACTTCAGCCAGTGAACATCATCAGCAGTCACTGCATTGTATCAACTGGTTTGTGACAAAATCTCCTTCAGCTGGATCAAATGTTTGAAATGCTAAACTACCTTGTCCCCACACATTATTCACACAACAAAAAAAGAACAGGGGCTTGCATTTTTCAGATGATGAAGCATCAGTAAATGTGACAAAGTGCTCTGTCAAAATTTCATAGGCCCTAAAGGTCCAGACTCGCAATACTTCACCAGGGATGTCACCAGGCATGTCCTAGGCAGTGTTAGTTTTAATGTCCTGTCAGACATATGAAAGTAAGTGACAAGAATGCATAGCACATTTAGACAGAAGACAAGCATGTCCACCAAATAGAAGTTTACAAGCTTTTCTGCATGATGCACTTGATGTATTCCCACCACGAGAGATTGATCTGTGACTGATATATTCACACAAACATGGGTGCACAGCATCTCAAACTTACAAAGACAGTAATCTTTCTTTACCTGCAGATCTGTAAGTAAAGTGTAGAAGAAATCTCTCTTCTCTCTCACTGAACTGCAAATTTAGTTCTGTATCTGTACTTCAGTTTATTCATTTGTTTCCAAGAAAAGATTTACTAAGACCTTTGTGACTACACTCGGTGTGTAGTAATGGACGCCGACCTCAGCACACAATGCTAGGTCTAGCCCTCATGGTCATGGTCCTCAGCTGGTCAGTGTTGGCATATGAGACGCAGGATAGTTTGTTAGGGATTTGTTAACATGACGTCATTAGTCTGCGGTCCAGTATAATAGTGTAAAAACTCCTTGCTTATTCCATAGGTAATTCTGTTATGATCTTAGGGCATTTCTTTCTTGAATCTTCTATTCCACATGAGGGGAATAGGGGTGTTGCTGTGACTGCGAGTACTCACATAGCTAAATGTCATGGATGTTGTGAATTTGAATTCCACATTCTACCATCAGGGGACAGGAAGGGTTCAACAATTTAGAACCTGCATTTTTACAGTGATTTTACAGAGCTTCTTGAATAAGGAAGCCAACATTTAGCCTTCTCAGATAAACGGAGTATAATTATTTCAAAGGTTTCATAGGCATGTTACACACATTACAGAATCCTTGGCAGTTCAAAATCAGATGAAGAGTAGATGGAGACCCCACTGTCTGGGCAAAATTTCCAAAATCCAGATTTCTACCCACAAAATTCTTCTCACCAAAAACAGGGCAGACAGTTACAGCTCAGATAGTCCTACTTTTTCATGATTAAAACACTACAAATAATACTATCTCTATCATGGTGCCTATTTCAGTGTTTAAAAAATGACAGATTAGGTCTGAGAGTTATATGAGACAAGATCTGGTAAATGAGACCACTGCATTTTTCTGCCAACTAAGTTACTCCCCTTTGCAATAAATCAGGTATATCATTAAACAAACATGATTAAAAGAAAAAAAAAAAAAAAATCACTTTTTGTTCTATTTTCTGACAAATGTGAAGCAAAAGCATTCTGAAAAAATGATCATGATAAAAAAATATTTTCATCACATGGTGAATTTTCATAATTTTCTGTCCTTTAAATTTCAAATAACAGTGAAAAAGCAATTTTTGTTTTCTTTACAATGCTTTCTATACCTCTCTTACTTTGCAGTGGGAAGTACTTTGGCTGATGGTCAAACTGGCTTAGCCTGTGTCCATATAATTTGGCAACCTATTCTGCTGCAAAGTATAATGAATGCGTCTTTAACAGCTCAGCCCTCCGATACTTCTAGGGCAAACAAACAGAATATCAATACTTTTTCCATTAGGAAAAACAGTGTGAGCAACTTTCAAACTTTCCCAATCCATGAAATTTAAGCTGAGTAAGATTTTTTTTCAATAAAATTCTGATGAGATTTTTAGCGATTTCTGCTGTGAGCAAATCATCGGTGGCCTGGTGAACCATGACATAAAACGCAGCGAACAAATCTGGATACGTCTGTCGTTTGATCAAGACAGATTTCAGTTTACTTTTTTGTGGCTTTTATTTAAGTTATCGTTTCGCTATTATTTGCACCCTGTCACTGTCAGGTTCAGTTTTATGAAATTTTGTTTTAACATAATAAGTTCTGTGCACTGAAAATTACAATAAAACAGCATTTTTGACATTTGTGAGTTTCACTGTGTCAGGCTGAATAACATATGGTCTAACATTAGATGGTACCTGCAGGATGCCCTGTTAATCAAAAATAAAAGTGTTAATTTTGCTGTAGAAGGTAACAAATAATTTAGAGGTGAATCAAGCCAAAACTATCTTTTTACACTTCTTGCTATGGATACAAAGAATTAAATGAATCTTTCATAGAGCTTGAAATACAAATGGATGAATACATGATTTCTTACAGTAAATAACTTGTTAGCAAAAACTGCATTGGCAGAGTAGTTATTAACATGGCCAACATAATAATGACCACCACTGACATATGGTGTGACTAAAACAATTTCTGAAAGTTCACTGCATAATATACACTTCTACAATTCCACAAACATGCCTAGCTTGCAGTATATCTTATTTAAAAGCCTTTGATCTATCTCTCATATTTAAAAATCTTGTTGAGCCCCCCCCCCCTTCTGCATACACATACACACCATGGATTGTAGTGAAGATTACTAAAACTAACTAAAACACAATGAATGACATCATTACCTTAACAACTAAGCATGACTAACGATAACAGCACCATCACTGACATTCTTCAACATTGTCTACAACAGCAAGGAAAACAAAGAGGACAAGAGACAAGTTTACTTTCATTTCAATCAAAATAGTTTAATGGTATCTTCGTCAGAAGATAAATCCAGTCATCAACATTCATTTCAAGGATGACACATGTCACCAATTGATGTTTCTGAGAAACCCAGAGCATTCCACAGAACATGATTGGTGTAGTCAGTACAGTACATCAGTGCTTTGCTTTACGGCTTTCACTTCTATTTTCAACCTTACCAGCAATTCATTTCTTTAAAGACCTTCCTATTGACCCATATACCTTTGACAAGATACACATAAGTACAATATTCAGTAATCCTGAGATTTGTTGTTGATTTTAAAATACCGATTCAAATGGTTTCTTTGGTGTATTTGCTTTACAATTATAGTCATGTTGACAGGTCAATCCTGACTGACAATATCAATGACTGACTGCATTGCCATTCTACATATTCAAGTCAGTGGATGTCACAATGTTTGTTATACAATTTGTCATTTAGTCTGCTCTTCTTGTTTTTCTAATGTAATCTGTCTATCTCTAAATGTCTGGTGCCCAGGGCAAATGAGTCGGAAGTCACGTCAGGCAATTTTGAGCTACGGCCATTTCTAAGTATTTTCAGACTCAGTTTCAAATTTATATGTTTTTATGCTTCACAAAACGTAAATTTAACCTATTCTAACCTGAGGAAAATAAAAAATTTTGGTGTCTGAGTCAGAAAATATTTAAAAACAGCCGTAACTCGAGATTACCCTGCATGACTTCCGACTCAATTGCCCTGGACGCAAGACATACGACACTGAGATGTCTGCTTAGTATGCAAAACAAGCCAGGAAACAAATATAAACTAGATCTAAAGGTCTTAATGATACTGTGTCATGTCCAGTTGTCAAGTGATTGTTTTTAGAGGATTTGGCATCAGAACATAAGACATGACATAAAGAAAAAACGAAACACCTGCAAGGGTAATATTTTGGCTATCATTTGCCTTGTCATAAACATATAGTTCGTAAATTTACGCTGTGACATTGCCATTGTCTGGGGGGAGGTGCAACTCTTGGAAATGATTTTTCAAAAGGAAAAAAAAAAAAAACAAAAAACAAAAACAAAAACAAAAAAAACGACAAAACGAATGACCAAAAAGATAATTTTTTTCTCTTACCCCATGCTTTGTTTTAGAATTTTTCAGCATATATAGTTAATGCAAATAGAGCACAAAATCATTTTTTTTCCTCTCTTAACCCCATAAGCCCTGTCCATGATATACAAGACAGTAAATAAAATTCTGGTAGTAGGTAAAGACCTTTACAAAGGTGAGCAAGACCACATCGCATTATGATACATTTACTGACCAATCACAACAGCAGATCAAATTTACTTATTTAACTAAGTTTGTTCACCAACCTTTATGTCTAACAAAGAGAAGTACATGTAATTAGCCTGGTGTAACACAATCCCTATTGTCTTCAAAATAAAAGGTAATTTATACTCATGTTCATAATCAGTGATTTATACACCTGGGTACTTCTTCCGCCTGAATTCACTGATAACAGGTGACAATAATTTGAATTGCTTCAAGCTAATCATCCTGTTGGGATAAATACCAGCTCACGTAGCAAAGACAGACAAACCTGCTACAGACATGAAAATGACAAAACTAAATTACAATTCAAACAACTGATCCTAAAACTAAGTAAACCTGCTATCAAAATCTTCCGACAAATTTTCCACCATCAGTTTCTTTTCTGTACTAATCATCAGTACAGTTCACTTTTTACCAGCTGTGAAGCAGGATCTTATACAGATACATTCAATGCTGATTATGACTGAGAATAAATCTGCCAGTCAATGTATGAAGTAAGCAAATAATTTGGACCCAAACAGTTCATGAATAACAGTCTCAAATGAACCTTCACTGTGTTGAGTGCTGTCATGTTCTACTATTGCTAGTGAAGATACGTCATGCACATATGTAAAATTAGCCATTCAACATCATGTTGTAAAACTAAGCCCTCATAGAAATCAAACATTGCTAACTTCAATGAACAGCTCCAATATCAACAAATGTCATGAAATTTTGAGTATCTGAATACTGAACACTGATCTTCCAACTTGGTTATCAAGTACAGGAAAGAGAACCAATCCTTTTTGCCAGACATTTATCCACGCTCATTTCAAGGAAATATCTGCACCATGAAAAATCTAATCATATAACAAGCAAAAGTTACAAACAAACAAATAACAAGAAAAAAAGGCATGTAGAAAAAAGCACACCATCTTTATAGTCACTCAGTTCCACTGAAAAGGCAGCAAAACAACAGACAGACAAGTGACTTTAAGTGAAAGTGTAACTGGCAAACTACCAACAATAATCTAAGCATATTTTCTCAGCTGTCCATGTCTCATCCTTGTAGCAACGTACAAGTTTTAATTACTAACACGTTGGTATACATTACACACATATGGCAACTTTTCATTGTCAGTTAAAAATGAAATAAACTCCAAAGATGAAGTGAATTTTGCGAGTGCTGAAACTGTATTACGAGCATTTATTCTTATGAAACTAACATTCTAACTTCACGTCAGGAATTGAGATACATGTCTCTTCAACTGTGATAACATGAATGCCCTTGGGTACAACATACAAAACAGAAATAAATAGAAACAAAAACAAACACAAAATAATACACAAATAAACACTTGAGATGTTTTAAACACATCAACAAACAAAAATATTAAAACATTTCCAATAATTCCTCCCACTTTCTTTCATGGAATGTTTGATTTTCATGTATAAAAATGATAACTCAAGTCTAGCAGTGAATTAGGCATAGAGTTTCTGTGTCTGCATGCAGCACAAGCTCAGTGAAAAAAACACACCAAAAACTGATTACAACTCTATAATTTTTATGAACTCTGAAAACAAACAATGACAGCAACAAATAAGCTTTCTCTGAAAAAAAAAAAAAGAGAAAGTCAACATAGATCATAAATTAACACGCAAATCCAGGTGAACATGTCACCATGAAGTTATCTTATATCAGAAAATGTGCGGTTTTGTCTTTTTTGAAACAAGAGAGACATTTATAAACAGTTGCAAAGTTTTTGCCATGGAATTGCCAAGAGAGATTAGAAGAAATTATCACTTTCAAATTATAATTTAAAATAACTGAGGAAAAAACAAACAACAACAACAACAGACACACAGAGTTGTAAAATAAACCTCACTGTCATGTTTTTGCACCTGGAACAGTCATGCAGAAATTTTCCCTTTTCTTGTAAAGTTAGAAAGAAAAGAAAATTATATCCTTCCAAGTCATTATGCCTTAGGCCACCGAAAATATACATCTTCTCACTGAATAAAAATCATCAATTTCATATTTAAATAAGGATTTTTTTGTGTGTTTTGGTCAGCCAAATCACCTCCCTTTGCCATTAGCATGAGTAATTGAACAAACATGACAATGAAAGAAAACTCACTTTTTTAAATGGGATAACACTGACTATTTGAGATATTCATTGTTTTGTGAAAACGTATGGAAAGAATTCTGCCAGATTTTCTATGATTAACTTCCTCATAAAATGAGCAAGTGAGATTGTCTTTCATTACTCTATATATTACAATGTATATGTTCAACAGCTCTCATATCTGGCAAAACAGAAGCAATTGGGCAGGTGGCAATTAATTCCCACTGAAGGAAAAGAAAATTGATGATTCTTGGTCTGCCCTGCTCTATTATTCTGCCCTGAATTATAATGCAATAATAGAATGGTTGCATTTTGTAAACAAGGGAGCTGCTTCTAGCTTTTGTTACCTCGACACTGATCAGAAAACCACTTGTATCAGAGCAGGAAAATTTAACTGATATCTAATGAAGCAACAATGAAATGGAATCTGCATTCAGCACATAGATACCTCTCATAACTAAATTAAGATTGGGCGGCTCAGACAAACAATGATCTTCATCAACCCATTATCACTGAAGGGTACATATACAAAGCTTGCAAATGTAAATGAAAAGGATGAACCTCATGTGAAAAAAAAAATTAATGAACAAATTATTTCCATTTTGGAGAGTATGAGGTATGAACCAAAACTGACCAACCAATCCTTAATAATACACATGACAGATAATGACCTCTCCTCGACGTATAACAAAAAAAAAAAGAGAGAAAATAAAGGTTTTCCTCCACAATCAATGAGTAGTGTCAATGGCTTGTCAATGGCAATGCACGGCCAATGCATGCAGAGAGAGTGTGGAGTCGAGGGAGTTAGAGGTTAGCAGGGGTGATGCATGCCACGTTTAGCCTAAGCCATGGTCTTCGAAGAATCCCTGTGGGGTTTCCTCCTGATGGACAGAAGAGACAACACAAAAAAGAAATTTTTGAGAGGAACATGTCAGAACTAGAGTGGATCCATCTATAGAACATAAGAATTTAATTTTTAAAAAATAAAAAAAACAGATACGCACACACAAAGCTGTGTTAACTCTTAATATCCCCTTAGAGATGGAAGAAAGGAAGTGGCAAAGTTTACTGTTTTGAAAAAAAAACAAAAAAACCCACAAGTTCAATTTTCATGTATCAGTAACATCAATTTATATTATCTGAACTGGATGAGTGGACATTTTCTTTTTTAAACAAATTTATTCTGTGGATTTCACAGCAGAGTTTTTCAATATGAACAGTTTATGACAATTTACGCCCCAATGCAATGCAAAGCACACACAATGATAATCTCAAAAGTTTTATAGGCCTCGAGTATTTTTGTTCAGTTTGCTGACCAAATAACAGCTAGTTTTGATATGAAAGATTTTTATTCAACACTCGACTTCTACTATATGTTCAGCAACTTTCTACCAAAATGTTCTGCAGTGAAGTATTAATTTCAACTTTCAATAGGTCTATCAGCTGTTCATGAGGACTTAATAACAGATTTTTAAAAAAAATGTTTCTCTCATTAACTGTATCCTTACATGTGATGAGATTTAGAGGGTCTAATTTAAAGACAAATTGGGCCAACTGTGACAAAAATTACCACTTTGAAAATGGAAACAAAAGGAAAGGAGGAAATGAAATGCAACTCATGAAGATAATGTGTTTACATGTGCTTTGCAGAGATGATTTGGACCTAACTATTATGTAGTTCCCTTCCCAAGAAGAAAAACATTTATCCTTTTTTTTTTTTAAGTAGGAAATAAATTCACAGAAAGAAATATTAAAAAACAAGAAGAACAAGAAGTGAGGGCGAGAGGTATAAGTTCCTCTGTGAAAGGAGACGGCTCTTCAAGATATAAAATAGTAAAATGTAATGCCTCTGAATGAAAGGCTGCCCTTTTTCAATACCAAAGTGATGATTGATACTTCATCCTACCTAGATGAACTGTAAACTTTCTTGTGTAACCAAAACAAAACACATGCATGCACTGACGTAGTTAAAATGATGGAGCTGGTGCCATGGAAAAGGATTTGATACATTTCTAATTAAACTTAAGGTCAGCTGTGATTCTCTGTTACAAATTATACTATATTTACAAGAAATTGCATGATTGTCATGTAACTGGGTGAAGTGAGGCGGAAGTTAATGACAGCTTTATTGTAAAAATTGTAATTTACTGGCCCTGAGGCACGGTGTTTAGTCTCAGTATGAATACCTTGGCATGGGAAAGTTGTAGGTAATTCATCTTTTCACCAAAGTGAGGCACACTCATTTGCCTTTACAGTGACATCAGTTAATGACGGAAAATTTTGACATTGCACTCAGTTCACCCAGTCATATGACATTAGTCTGCTGGCAACTGTTTAAAGATTGATATGTACAAAGAAGATCACGGTATGACATTTGACAACGATAAGGTCAAAACTGAAGGTGGTGGTAAAATAGAAAATGATGGGGCAAAACAAAAAGGAATTTTTCTCCATCATCTGGACTGAAATTTTCCTAGCAGGACAAAACAATACAAAAAATACACACAAATAATAAGAAAATATTTATTTTTTAATTAAAAAAAAACAAAAACAAATAGTTTCTACAGCTATGGCAGCAGGCATCACCACTGCTACTACTGAATGTAACTGCATGAAAGGAAAAGACAAAGAAAAAGAAATATGGGTTTGAAAAGGTCAGACATGCAAGGAGATGAAACATGTGACAGGGATCAAACAAAATGTCAGACTGACACATGTCTAATCTGAACACTTTAGGGAAAACAGACATTTTAAAAAATTATCTTGGCAGATAATTGTTGTTTGCTTGCTATAAATCAGGGGTGGGGACAACTCCCCCCAAAAAATCCTGAGGATTGCACGCGGAGCGCTTCGGCATCACGACAGAAGCCCACTGTGAAGGCTAATATGTGTATAATTAGCTACCGGTATATGTTATTAGGATAAATATAGAGGCCAATTTGTTTAAAGGATAAATATAAGCCCATTTTTTATAATATATCTATCTAT
>JBCAUA010827728.1:0-14364 GCA_038406235.1 Peronia verruculata
CAAAACACGGAATGGGAAATCGGTGGAACAAACTCCGTAAAAAGCGTAGTTTTCAACGGCCGATCGTAAAAGCGTAACAGCAGCTAATTCTCATAAAAAATGGTAATGATTACGTCTAAATCGTAATGAACGGCAGGTCTGCTTTACTTCTTTGAGGAAATGTAAAGATTCAGTGTCCCGATACCTGGTTAAGTTTTTTTTTGCCCTGTGCAATACCAAAACTTTTCACTTTCATTAGAAAATCACCTTCTCAAGTAGACCCAGCTGTTATAAAATCTCAGGGCATACTGCTTAATTTCTTTTTGTTTGTAGGACATATTTGTCTTGCGCCTACGGCAAATGAGTCGCAAGTCGCGCTGGGTGAGTTCAAGTCACAGCCATTATTTACTATTTTCCGACTATGAAACCAATATATTTCTTTTTTTCACATCGAAAAAAGTTAAATTATCATTTTATGAAAACAAAAAAAAAAATTAGTAACTTAGTCGAAAAGAATTTAAAAATGACCAAAAAACAGCCGTATGCGACTTCCGACTCATTTGCCCTGGTCGCAAGACATTTGCTGATGAAAAAGAAACTGTGACAGCCAAATACTACACTATTTATATGATATCATCAACTATTTAAGAAATCTTAGCTGAAAATAAAATTATAAGGGCAGGAGAGAAAAAACAAAATAAAGGCATGAACATATTACTGATATTAATAGGAAAACACAGAGAGCTCTGACATAGTGCCAAGTGAAAACTTTACCTGAGCTCGGAGAAGGACAATGTTGTTCCGATCACTGCTAGCCAATCCTTGTCCATCGTTGTTGGCAGGGTTTGTATTTGAGCCAGTCCACCTGGAACAATCCATTTCAAACATTGGTAACCGCATCCTCTAAAACCATCTATCAAAAATATGAGTACTATATATTCTCCCTTAGAACAACTGAACAAATGTTCAGTTCCCCTTCAGACAAAACTAGAAAACTTTTTCTCTCATATTCAACTCCTGTTTTCGAAACTGTACGATTTTCTTTCTAGGAACAGTTGAAATCAGAAATATTAAAAAGAGTTTTCATGGAGAGAAAAAAAATGTCTGCACTGTGTGTTGGGATGATAATTTAAATTGCACATAGAAGCTAAATTTAAAAAAAAGAATTGTTAATTTAACATTGTGCCAAAAAGCAAAGAAACTTGCAACTAATTTAATATCAAGTGAAATAATTCCTTTGCACAATACAAAACAATAGCTCACATTTAAAAGTCTCTGGAAAAATTTTAAAAATTATCAGAGATGTTAAAAAGATATTAAAAAAAAAAAAACGTAAACAGTAAACTAATTCACTTCAATTATTACTAAAGGTATAAGCAATATATTCAGAGTAAGAAGTGATATAAAACATCATAATAAACTACAGATAACATACTGAATGTGGACGTAGTCTCCTACGTCAATCTCCAGATCATTGGGTACAAAGTCATACTCTACAGCTGGGTAGACTTGGACAATATTTCCTCGCTTGCCTCGAACATTCAGATTGTGTATGGTTACTCCAGCCAAATTTTCAGATCTTTTCCTCACTGCAAAAGTGTGGGATCTGGGGAAAAGATTTTGTTTTTTTTTTCATTCCATTTCTTACTCTATATAACATTTGTATTGTTACTCCATATCATGAACAATTCTGTTATATCACAAAAGAAAGTATAACACCCAAAATTTATCTGCCTGTTTAAATCATGATTACTGCTAACAAAGATGGAGCTGCGACATTGCTAATTCCACAACCTATATGGAGGGATTTAAGAGACAAAAATTAGTTGTAAGCATTATAGTGAAAATAGGCCAAAATAATGCCTCCACCCTCCTCATAATTCTATTTTTTAAAAGTTTTTAAATACCTCAGCTAGTTCAAAAACTATGGAGAAATTAGTACCTCTTTTTTTTGCAGAATTCGCCAATTTTTTACTGTAGGAAGTCTGTGATAGCTTTTCAAAAAAAATCATGATTTCTGAAGGAATGGGTTAATTTAATCAATAATTAATCAAAATGTTTTTGTTTCTTGCAAACAACATTCTAAATAATTAGAAATCAACATGGGCTGATACATTCAATGTGTAAATTACAAAATGTTATTTTTTTCAACATAAATATGCTTTATAGTGATTTTAAATATTGTTACTAACCGATCTTGGAAAGTACGTCCAAACTGAGCTGTATTAATTGCCAACTGCAGTCCAAGATCAAGGCCATCAAAAAGCTTCACCTCAGGGTTATTTTTGAATACATATCCTCTATCCTTTGCTGCCTCCTCTGACGCAAAACCAAATTTTTCTGCCATTGGAACATTTGATCCTTCTTTCAATCTCCTGGGGTTGGCATTTGCTGAAGCATTGGTTGTCCACGGGTCATAATCACTTGTTGAAATGTTGTATCTAGCGTTGCCACAGAAAAAAAAAAATAATGAGCATTGGAAAAATATCAAGCATCACATTCCCACAGGAATAAAATTTTGAGTATCCCTTGACAACTCCTCCCCAAAATGATATAAGGAATAAAAAGACCAACTATGATCGTCAGTATAAACAGATTATTAACGGCTAATAAACAGATTAGTTTCTCAGAATTCCTAGGAAGTAAAAAATAATTGTGTTTGTATCTAAAGACTTAAGAGATAAAATTTCAAATGCTTTGACAACATGCTGAAAAATGTTCTGATTAGTAAAATTTCAATATAGTGTAACAAAGCTCCATTGAATACACAGTCAGAATACCATTGTGATTCCATAACTATATGAAATTTTGAATGTGGAAAGTACAACAGAAAACTTCATGCCTGAAAGTTTTCTATATGTTCTAGTGTGTCTACAAAAATCATAACTTTTGCACCAGCATAGGGCAAAAATGCACTTACACCAAATTAAATCTCTGTGCCCATACAGACAACCACAACTCAAAGCAGAATCAGAAAAAGTCTGCCTGTAAGCTTCAACCTTGATAACTTTCAGACAAGGAAATCAGAGGTTGCTGCTGTACAAAGGCACTCCTGTTGTCAATTTGCACACACTTAACTCTTTGATTGCCAGTTAAGAAAAATATGAAATACGAAAGTTGCAAGACTATTTTAAATCTGATGTTTCCTAACAAACAAAATATAAAATCATGTGTAGGTCTTTTTAAAGTGTTATAGTTAAGCAAGAAAATATGTTTAAAGCCACATAATTAGACCTAATTATGTGGTTAACTCATCATTCATAGCTTTATTAGTATTTCCAGAAAACATACTGGGTAAGTTAATGGGGATTAATGAGTACATTGAGACAAGCAAAAAAAAAAAGAAAGAATGCAAAAAAGTTTTGCAAAACACAGTCAGAGACTAACGCAGGGCACACACATAGATACACAAAAAAACAGTTCAATTCAACATGTTTCTTACACAGTCATGATCTTTGCTCACCTGATTCTCAACACACAGTGTTCGTGCTCTAGATGGTATGGGATGGTCCAATTGTACATGTTTGGGTGTCCACCAATGCCATTACCAAGATGGTTGTCTCTTGTGAACTCAGTTTCTCGACAGTCAGGGGCAGGAACTCCGTGGGCTTTGAATTCTTTCCATGTGGGTTTTCTGATATTGCTCTCAACATTTTTGGGTAGTTCATATTTCTGGATGACCAAATAAAGATAAAATCTTGTTAATAATATTTCATACTGAATGTTTTTTTCTATTTTTTGGTTGGAACTACATGGGATAAGATGTGGAGGTAATTTAACCTGGAATATAACTGTCATAACAGTGATATTTACTGATAATTAAATTGACAGATTTCTGATACTAATCACGAAGAAAAGCTTATAAATGTTGAAAGCATATCAGCATTTTGCAAAAACATTCCTACCTACACATCATAGAAGGAGTGAATGCAATATCTTTCACCTGTTTGTTTTGTTTGTGTTGGGGTTTAATGGCACATCAGCAAGATAACGGCTATATTGTGACTAACATAGAGGGTACATTTACAATATAAAATTTTGATCAAAGGATATTTAGATAAAATATTGCCCTGAACGGACAATGTGTTTATAAGTTATAAAAGGATATCAAAATGCATACATAAAGTTGGGTTATCAAAAATTGTAGAACAAAACTAACAGATCGATGTAAGCAGTTTTGTAGCATCCCCATTGGATCATCACATCATTGTCAAGATATTTCTTATGATGTGAAGTTAAAGTTTTTTGCATTTAACTTTCTCCATACAACTTTTTTGTGTAATCCTGGAAATGTGAAAGAAAATAATCCCGAAAGTTACAATTTCATGTTAGAGAAAAATGGAGCCAACACTTATGAGGAAAAAATCAGTCATACTACCGTTAATTTATATAGTTACCTCACAGTCTTCTTTATTGTTGGGCAGAATCACTTTTCCAGTAATTTTGTCCATAACAGCCATGGGGAAAACACATGCCCATCGAGACTTGACATTCTGACTTTCATTTTTGTAGTAGTGGCATCGAGCGACATCATTTGTCATAATAGCAATGTCCTGGCCAACACAAAGGGAGAATTGTTTGGGGCATGTTGAAATCAGCCATGCTAAGATACCAATGATGTTTTTTGCCTGCACATGCATGAACAAAGGCTTCTAAAAATGTTAAACTTTACTTAAATTTGATGGATATGACTGAACTTGGCATTCGATCGATTTCATCATAGTGCCTACACAATGCAACATAACAGTATATCGCAAGCTTGCACCAGTATATTCCTGAACAAAAAATTGGCCTCAAAAATAAAACTAAATGTATATGGAATATACATAAACTGAATGATCTTAATCTGAAAAATTAACAGTTATCACAGTAAATGTGTATATATCAAGGATAAATAATTATATCATCAACTTTAGTTTTTCAATAACCATTCTCGATTTAAAACAAAAAAGAGTCTTCAAAAGTTCATTTCATTCAGCAAAAATGGGGATGATTCATTTCTAATTAAAAATTTTACATTATTCAACAGAATGTGATATAAACTTGTTACTCAGCTCTTAACCCTTTGAACCCTGGTCACCAGTGCCTGAAAAAAAAACATTGTCCCTGGCCTTCTGGGTCAAAAATATACATTTCTCACTTCATTTTCAATATCTTTTGTAAACACGAGCCTCAACGTGATCATGGATGCAGACATTTGTCATCATTGTAGTCCTAAATGTCCTTACCCCAAAGCAACCTTATAGATTTATTTTAACTGTAGTGGAGGTGTATGACTGGGATAAGTGTGTCAGACCAGTCTACCGAGCTGTGGGGAATTTGACACAGGAAAATCTGCCCAGTGCACCAGGCTGTAGGGTTCAATGGGTTAAGAAATTTCTTTAGAGACATGAATAAGTCTTACATTTAAGTTAGGGCACCTTGATGCAAAAGACAACTATCTATCACTAAAATGTGAAAATGTGTTGATTTCATACTGGATCTTTATATGACAGTTAGCACTATTTGTTGCAAAGGCATAAGGAATTTGCTAGTGCTTGCTGACAGCTAAGAAAATATGACCAATAACTGATAACCTGAAGTTCATATGAAGTAAATGTTTTTTTTATATTTCTGGCAGCAAAAAAAAAACATCTTTTGCAACAAGATCCACACAAAACCGGAGTAGAACTCTTATTATGAAGGGAGAATGTCTGCATATGAACATTGAACTAACAAATATAACCTGATGGTAATGCCAGTAGTAACTCGGTAGCTGTCAAATCTCAGTTAGGTTCTCTAAATGTGTTATGCTAAAGGAAAGACATCTCCACCTACCACCCATGGTGATGGATTCCAGTATGGGTAATAGTCTCTCTCCTCAGGACACTCATATCCTCGTCTTGTGCCCTTGGGATTCTGCCTTGTGTTCTTGGCAGCATTTCTGCGCGCCAAGTTCTGAGGAAGACAAACAGTAGAAATTTAGAGATCTGCCTGTAATGATTCATACAATGTAAAACATTTCCTATTTATGTGAATCAAAAGTTTATATAAGTCCTACTGGATCCCAAGGGGTAGCTGTTTCATACCACAAGTGACATAAAATGGACTTTGCCCTGGTATTCTGATTTAAATCAAAATCTGCTTTTCTAGATGCAGTAGTAAATAAAAGAACTAACAGCCAATTCTCCATGACAAGTAAGCAGTCTTTCTTAAGATATTTCGAAGTTTTGGACCACTGAATTTCTTTTTCATTTGGGCTGATTTAAATCTTTAAGACCCATCAGAGCATCCGATGGTTTCAGCCACACTACCCAGCAGACGGTGGGAGTGTCCGCTGATGTTTACAATAGATTTGTTGTTTCTGACCCAGAATTTCATATTTTTCTTAAAATCATTTCAGTTCCAAGTTTTTCATATCGCAGAGCAGCGATATTAGCAGATTTTCAATTCTTGACTGCTAGACATTTCAGATATTTTTGCATTGTGCTTTGGATTTGTTTAGATCTACATTTTTCTGTAGTGAACCATTATGGTTGGGAATCCAAAACAGTGTTTACTAACGCATTCTGAAACATCAAATTGTTTCAAGAAACTGAAGATGAGAAAAGAAGTAGTAATAGACTCTCAGATAGATAGTGACAAAAGCAGACTGAACAGTGATGGCGATTTGCATAGTGGACTAACTCTAGATTATAGACCGATTTTCCATGAAGAGACGTTTTTATAGGATGGTGAATTTTCAGAGTTTTCAGTTTTGTATGTTTCAAATAACAATAGAATAAGTGATTTTTATCTCTTTTTCAATACATATTTAGCAGCAGGAAGTAATTCGGCTAATGATTCACATGTCATTGTAGCTACTCAGCACCGTGACTCAGTAGCTGTTAAAATGTCAAGTGCTAATATATCAGCACGAAGCATGCAAAAAGTGAATCTTTCCTTTGTTAATTGTTAAGGTCACTGCGCAATAAATGTTAATGTCTCTTCTCTGTTGAACTCAGAGCTATTTGCAGTTGTAACTAAATGAAAGTCTTAATATTCAAATAGCCTACATAATACTGATATTTTGTATCTACAAAAACACAAAAACCAAATAATACTTTTCAAATGATTTCTAAAAAAGCAGTGGTTAGAATCATGGTAAATCATTATATTAACTAAAGAGATATCAAAAGGCAGATGAGTTCAAGATTCGGTCAGCATACTTGACACTGTGCATTCTCTTTCAACCAGCATATAATATAATAGAGAGTGTGACAGAAGGTTGTGACCCTTTGTCTGTTGTTTATACCATCACATTAAACACTTTTTGAATTTATATATTCTCCTTTCTCTCCCACAAAGGTTTCTAATTTAGGTTGAGCTTATTTTTATGGTAGTGCGTAGGTAGGGAAGATATTCATCATCAATGATCAATGCACACCATAATGATGATGAATATCTTCCCTAGCGATGTACTGTTCTCTTTGTCTTGTCCTTTCTTTACCTTCTCGGTTGTCATAGAGACCTAGAACAACCCCTCTGGCTTAACCTGCTGGGACCCCCAACCAGCGCAAGTCCACCCTAATGCTAACATGCAGATCCGCAAGCGGGTGACGGTCCACCCTAACGCTAACAAGTAGGTCCGACGAGCAGGTGACAGTCCTTCCTAATGCTAACATGTAGATCCGATGAGCAGGTGACGGTCCTCCTTAACACTAATTACAGATCGTGTGCATTGATCATTGATGATGAATATCTTCCCTACCGATACACTTTCTATTTTTATCTTTTGCCAGATTGTGATCTTTATGATTCAGGGTATTAAGAAGACAAATTTTATGATTTCTGTAAAGTGTTGAAGGTGTTAATGTAAACAATGGACAAAGGATCATGGTTTTTTTTTTTTCACAATCTCAATAACAGGGCACTGACAATGAGAGGAGGAAAAATGACAGAAGAAGTAATGGGTGGATAATATCAAATAGTGGATGAGGTGAAAGCTAGCCTTGTCACAACCCAAACCTAGATCACAAACTGACAGAGATGGAGGAAAGAGTTGTGAAAATAAGCATTCCTAAAATGACCCACGGGTTACGGGACCTGTGAGCCATGAGCTATTACATCACATTACTTCACTGAACAAAACTGTCATTCCTCAAACATGATTAATGTCATTCTAGAAACTCTGTTACTGTGGCACCGCCAAAGACAACAGCCAGACACACGGGACTGAAAGGTGAAACCAGAATCATCATCATCATTTGTTGCCTTGTCTGGAACAGACATTGGTGATCATGTTTCTCCACTTGGATCTGATATCCGAAACCAGAATATAACTGTTTTTTGGCAGTTGTTGTTGTAGAAAGATGCAAGGGAAGGGAAGCAAAGGATGGCAACAAATACAGTGACAGCCTTAAGAGATCTGTCACCAAAAAATGAAATGAACAATACTGAGATGATAAGGAGAACTGACAATGGAATGGTTTGGCAAGAAGAAGAAGAAGCTGTTGAGAGCTGTAGGGTTAAACTACTCTGCAGCTGAGATGAACTAAAGGCAGGACAGGACTTACCTGATCTGCAGTAAACAGGCCTTCATTTCTCCTTGTGAGCTGGCATCGGGTGTAGTACTCATAGTTCTCGTTCATGCGGTATCGTCTGTCTGTATCACAATTGTAGTTTTCACACTGTGCTCGGTTCTGAGGAATAGTTCTGAAAGGATGGCAAAGAAATGTCTTCAGTCATGTTGGTCAAGGGCATATCCACCATCAAAGGTAACGTCATTAGGAAAACATGTAGTAGGGAATAAACAAAAAAAAAAAAAAAAAAAATATATTTCAGTCCCATGAGCTGATGACTCAAAAATGAATGACATTTGTGCCATATTTTATGATGAAGATATATGAATAACTGATCTACAGTCTTGTAAAATCTGTTAAAGTTTGCAATCTTAAGAAAATTTCTCTGATGATTTAAAAAGAGTAAGAGATTGAGGTCAGTTGAACAATTAAAAATTAACAAAGAAAGAAAGAAAGAGAGAAAGAAAGACAAGTAAAGACAGAGAAAAAGAAAGAAAGAAAGAAAGAAAATAAGAAAGAAAAATAGAAAGAAAGAAGGAAGAAATAATGAAAGAAAGAAAGAAACGAAAGAAAGAAAGAAAGAAAGAAAGAAAGAAAGAAAGAAAGAAAGAAAGAAAGAAAGAAAGAAAGAAAGAAAGAAAGAGTTGGTTAAAGTTTGCACTCTTACGAAAAGTTCTATCATGATACAGATAGAGTAAGAGATTGAGGTCAGTTGAACAATAAAAGTTTTAGAAAAAAAGATAGAGAGAAAGAAAGACAAGGACAGAGAGAGATATAAAAAAGAAAGAACAAAGTAAAAAAAAGAAAGAAAGGAAAAAGAATAGAAAGAAAGAGAGGGCAAGAAAGAAAGAAAGAAAAAGAAAGGAAGAAAGAAGGGCGGGAAGAAAGAAAGAACGAAAGAAAAAAGAAAGAAAGAAAGAAAGAAAGAAAGATGAGCAGGAATATCAACATGACTCACTGCGTGGTGGCACCATCTCTAACTGTGTCATGGCACATATACTGCAGGATAAGCTCACAATGGTTGTTGGCATCAGCGCAGGAATGCTGGTTGGTCCTGCAAGCAATTCAGAGGATGGAACCTCTTTATATTGTCAAGTCTACATAGATTGACCAACTTATCTGTAATGGTCATTTTGCTGTTTTACCCTTGTGATCATCAGGGTAATGCAAATTACAATCTGCCTCTTTCATACACCTCCTCTTTATTATTTTTCAAAATATTTTCTGTCACGGATCCTTCCTTTTGCCTTTTAAATTGTCCCACTAGTAACAAGTGAATCACTACAATAATATATCATGTTTTACTCATATGCAAGTTTATGATCCAAGTCATACAGATAGAATGTGCAAAATGTCATTTTCAAAAGGACACCAAAATATGAGCCCATACATTATATGTTTCCATCTTTCAATAATTATCATCATCGCCTTTTTCACTATGTATCAGGGTATAGGCCACGAACAACATACTTCCACTTTTTCCCATCCTGGGCACTTCTCACTGCATCTTTCCACTGTAGCCCTCCTCTCTTCAAATCATCCTCTATGAGTCTTCTCCAGACTATTCGTGGTCTATCCCTATTTCTCTGTCCCTGTGGGTTCCACTGAAGTGCATGCCTGGTAGTGCTGCTGCTTGGCCTCCTTAGGGTGTGACCTATCCATCTCCATTTCAATAATTATAAGACTCTAACAATGCTTGTTTTATACAAAAGCATGATTATGATTCTGGTGACAGAGACAGCAGAGAAAAGTCTTACCACTCTATAGCCAGCGTAGAGCCTTGGTAATAGTATAGGGATCCAACATTATAGCCACCTCTCTCATTGTTCTGGGAGTCAAACAAACTGAAATATAAAATAAATAACGCAAATTCCATAGGTTTCAGTAACAGACAGACGGACAGACAGACGGAGGACGGACGGGCGGGTGGACAGACGGATGGACAGACAGACAGACACACACACACAAACACTGAAATAACTTACATAATACAACATTGTTTGAAATATACCAATATCTGATGTTTGAAACATAAAATCTGATGTCAGCTTACATTGACTGATAAAGGTGAATGAAATGACTTATGTGGCCATCAGCTGAACAGATGAAATAAATATAACATAGAACTATGTTTGAGGAAACAAAATCACTGGCAATTTTTATTCAGAATCCAGCGAGACATCAATGAAAACATTGTAATGAAAATATCTGAGGACAAGAAAGCTAAAATTAACTCTAGTATAATGTAGGGGTCATACTCTTCTTTGAAGGCTACCGTATATCTAGAGCAAGAACTGTCCATATCTTTGAGACATAAAGTTCTACAATGGCCTAAAGTACACAATTAGTGAGAGAAATAAAACTAAACAGGAAAGAAGTCAATTTCATTTCAAGAAAGACATGTAATATGTTTTATCTCCGACATCATAAGCTTTTGTGGCTAACTCTTGTCTTCTAAATGTGCACCATATTGTAGTCAATGTTCATGTCTCTCGCCATAGTTTTATTTTTGCTTCTTGATCATGGTCAAATGAGTTGTAAATTGGGTCAGACAAGACAAAAGACATATAAAAGCAAACTCACTCTGTTTTCTCTACAACGTAATCTGATATCAATGCGTAATAATCTTGCTCTTACGCACGGAGCCTATGCCTGTTATTTGGTACACAGCGCTATAGCCTGACAAACACGCTATTCATTATGGAACACGTTCTCTTTGTGTAAGTTTGGTGTTACATTATATTGGTGTTTACTTCTAGTATGCTGGCATTGACGAGGTTTTGGAGTGGATATGACTGAAATAGGTCACAAAATGGGCCTATTCAGACACTCAGATAAGTTCGCTCCAATCATACAGACACAAGTTTCTTACGAAAGCCAGTCGATGAATGCGCACTCGTACAGCGAGGTGTCATGTTCACAAACAGCAAGAACAATATTTCTTGGCGAATCTCCAATCTTTATCTTAGTTCCATCGAAGATAGGCTTGGTGTACTGTGCAATCCGTGTTATAGAGCCATCCCTGATCTAAAAATGACGTCCTTCTAATACAGTTGATAATATGCCCTGAAGTTTCACCGTTATAAATAAAGCAGGATAAAATGTGAGCGTTGCACCCATATTAATCGATCCGCTTCAGTCTCAGCTGCTGACGTCATTCCCGACACCAAACAATAACACTTGGCACTAAAGGTTTATTTTACAACAGAGTGAACCTGTCTTACCTGAAATTTCCTGGCCAGTTTCATTCACGATCGAATTGATCTGATATTTTCCTATCTTTATCCTTATTTATTTATTTGTTTATTTTGAGACGGAAATGACTTTATTTGATAATTACACGGAACCGAGCTAAAGGCATGGCTGTACTATGTTTGCACATTTTGAGAACAAAAGATGTACATAATCGTAATTAACTGCCTGTTTATTAATACCATAGCTCTCAAGTCAATATTTACACCACAACTGTGACGTCATCCTTTCTTTTGTTCTCTCCCACCCCCACCAACCCCCCAATATAAACATCACTGGCATAATGCGGGAAAACACATGCAACAAGATCACGTTAGTTCCTCTCCATTCTCTTCGTTTATTGGTCAAGTTGATCATTTCATTGCAGTTAAAAAAAAAAACACACACACACACACAAATTTCAAACATCAAAGGAACTTTTAACTTTTTCATTGACAGTGAGTCTCTTTGCCACAAATCTGTCTGTCTGTTTGTCTGACCAGTTGCCTGTTTTTCTCTGTATTAGGTTGTCTCTCCCTTTTTTCCGCTGCCTACAACTACACACCACTCCCATTACACGATGTATAACTTCTAGTGGGTCTGATGGTTCTCTGTTTTTTCACCAACAATAATGAAAGTTAGGCCTACTCATAGTGTGTGTAGCTCTGAATACTTCGATGCAAGTCTCTTAGAACATAAAAAGGGATTAAGTCTGTCTCCGCGTTTGCAGTAAAAAATGCTATTTGGTACACGTTATTTGTGGGATTGTCGACTGCCAATGAAGAGTTTTCTCAGAGATAAAGCTCTCCATATCGTAGGAAAACAGCCTATTTTAGTGGACTGACAGGGTGGAAATGATGTTGAACTTTCACGGTGTCCAAAATTGCTAACAGTTTTAAAATCCACTAAGATGGATCATTAAACATAATTATATACCTACGGCTAAACGCCAAAGGTTTCGTGACTATTCCTCTGAGGAGAGTACATGAAAGAAACTGCAAAGTCTGAACAACTACCTACAGATTTGTTTGTGTGGACAAACATGCCAGCAACTATTGTAACAGGATATCTTTTTCTCGAACATATTATATATCACGAAAAAACGCAAGAGGATAAAAATCTGTCTATGCATGACCAGATTGATAGACATTAAGAGACCATTAAATTTCGCTTGATTGATCCCCTGTACCGAGAAAGGGCTGGTAGCCAGAGGGCTTCATAACCCGGGGTGTATTTCGTCCAGATAGATAGGGGATATTACCGAAGTGCTGTCATTGACTGACCTCGTTTAACTCTGAAATGCAGTACCGCTGGGTGTTTGTCTTCACATGTTCGCAAATAAATAACAACCATACATTACAACGTTTGCATATTGTGTGCTTCTATCATCGTATATTAAATCTAAAAAACGTTAAAATAAAGTATCCAAAATTTTAGTTTGCCAGATACTTTATTGCGAAAAAAAAAAAAAAACTCCGTCAAAACGAAACAGGGTAGGGTTGAAAGGTAGGTGATAGGCCTGTGCATGACCAGTCATGATAACCGGTTATATCGGTCATGAACTTATGAATGATTAACCGACTATGATGACCGATGATCGGTTCCGTTGTCGGTCATGGTAACCATGAAGTAAGGGTATCAATTAGCGCGCACTGATCCGCCTAGAGCTGAGTTGTAGTCACCATTTAACCCAAGTAGTATCAAGAGGACGATTTGCCGCAACCTTGTTATACTTCGCATATTGATTAAGGTTTAGATAGCTACAAAACGGTAGCACGATATTCGTTTCATATATGTATTATTGCCATTTTTGTCTGACTGTTTTTCTTGAATATGAATCCATATCATGGTGACAATTTTGCATTGTTTATTCGGGCGCTTATATGGTTAAGGCCATTACAGTGGTCGATTTCCAGGCGCCCGCGGCAATTGTGTATGAAAATAGCATGCTTCCCTCTCGTCCCCTCTCCCCCTTATAACCCCCCCCCCCTTCAACCCACTCCCTCAACTTCTTTGAACAGACGACTGAAACAGACCATACTGTATTCGCCAAATTATGGGATCTCGAAAAAAAAAAGAAAAGAAAAGGGTAAAAGCCGAATAAATCAGACTATTGTTGAGTCGTAGAGTTACAACACGTGGTATGTCCTTCCCAAATTAGTAACTGGTGAGACGGTTGCCACATTTTTCAAAATCAAATTAAAATCACTACTAATGAGAGTTATGGGGTAATATTTGGTATCAAACTGCACGAGAATTCGACATCTGTAGAGTCAGATTTGTGAAATATTGAAATTCATACCCCAAGTTTTTCTTAAAGCGGCCCACACACCCTCAAACTTTTTCATCAATAGTATTGACGTAAAACTTTTTGACAGTTTGACGGTTGCCCTACACGCTCAATATTATTGTGCAATAATCAGTCTGTGAACGGCAATGGGCGGAGCAACAGGGCATCAAAGCACCATTGTGATGATTCGTATACTTCTTCTGCCCCGGCTCCAGACTTTTGGGAGTCGTTGATTTTCTTCAGTTCCTTTCGAAAGTTGGTCCTTAATGCGTTTAGCTTCTTCTTCAGCTCGTCTTTCGTGCCTTCCTTGTAGTATTCACGGTA